>JBBMKA010014155.1:0-32461 GCA_037833695.1 Sechiopsis laciniata
AGGAAGGAAAATAAAAGGGAATTCTGGCCAAAAAAATTGCCATTTGGTTAGATTACCAAAGTTGATCACGAGAAATTTAAAATTAGAAAAAAGAAAGAAAAGGAGGAGAGCAACATCAAGTCGGAGAAAACGAAGATCTAAGAAAATGAATATATTCTAGAACATTCTAAGTCTTGATTTTCAAGTAACCCAATCATATATAAAGAGACGAACGAAACCCTAGAAGGTGTGGCCCCAAAGGTTACTCCATTACATGGAGATGATGACCGGGAGATGTTCATGGTATTTGATGGCAAGGAATCCTCCCATCTGAGCAGCTGCCATTCTTTTATTCATTTGTTATTTACTTGTTTCTAGTACTATAGAGTAAATTGTAGTTTCCTTATTACACGAACCATTCTATTAATGCAATTTCATATTTTATTCATTGCCTTCAACATGTTTAACTAAGTTAGAGGCGATTGGTTGATAGATAAATGTAGGAAATTATGTTAGGAATACTTGGTAAGTGGTGAATCTATCATGTTTGTTAAAACATTAAGCATCTGTCGATTAGCTACCTACATATGCTAGGCCATCAAGAATCTCGGGAGAGAGAACTACTGAAAGATCATGACAATATACATTAGGTTAATACAAGATATCTTGTGTAGTAGAAGAAGAGTTAGGAATAATCTTCTTACTAATGCATGTGAAGCCCTGTGTTGGTGATGCGATGCAATTGTGTTATCGTTTATATTCTGGCAATTTAATTCTAAATGTATTCTTACACTTTTGAATTGCATTATTGTGCAAGTATATGTAGTCGAGTATGCAACAAGTGATAAGTATTTATTTTATCGTTCCCAACAGGGAATTGATAATTAACAAGTGTTAGCCAAAGAGTCAGCACAGAATAATAAAAAATTCAATTTGAGTTGGGTTTTTAGATTTTTAGTTTACAAATAATGAAGTAATTAAAAAGTAAGAAGATGGTTTCAAAGCAACTAATAGTAAATTCAGGGTAAATGATGGTAAGAAGATTAATCCATGTTGTACTTTAACTTAAAGCTCCCTTTTGAAAAACTTTAGAGCAACTTGCTAGTACATTGCATGTGAATTTGTAATTCAATCAAGTAATGCGCATGCAACTAGCGAGGAAGTTATCTCTAACACTGACTCTAATGATGCAAAAGATTAAGCATCGCCTAGCGATTATGGTTGGGTTAATACCTTGCAGCATCCTTTTTCAAGACGAGGGGAAAACGGGCTACCGCTGGGTTGTCAATCGACCCTTGCTAATGAACAATATTGACTCTCAAATAGAGTAAGAATTCTTGCTATTCTAAGATCATTGTTTGTAGTTATTATTTGAAATCCAATGCGAAAATGATAAGTATAATGGGAAAAAGGTGTAATTAGCTAATGCTTACACATTAGAGGAATTAATTTGAAGAAATGAATTTAAGCACGGAAAATAGCAGAATTAGCACACTTAGCACGTATTTAGCAAGGCTTATGCGAATAAACTATTTTTGGAAGAATTTGCGATGCAGAGTGATGTAGGGCTGAGGATGAAGACACGCGATTACACGCGTAGCAACGTTAAGAGAAACGCCAAGACACCATAAACGAAATAAGGAAAGAATCAAATGAAAGCAATATGTTGACTAACCAGACACTAGAGAGACAAATTGCAGAAATCACGAGATTCTTTCCTTAACAACACAAACATAATTGGTGAATTCGTGCAAGGAAAAAGATCGAACATAATTAACGAATTCACACAAAGAAAGGGATTGTGTCGATTGATCTGTGCTTATTCTGGAATATTCGAATGATGATTATAAAAGGAGACCCTTTGTAAAAGAATATAAAAGGTTGGGATTTTCAGAACCAAAGTTTATATTATTTTTCTCTGTTTCTTGTCAAAACTCATTTTCAATTCAGCAATACTATTTCAGCATGTTTTCCATGTCATTATCTGTATTTCTTGTTTGTATGAGGAACTAATTCCGTTAAGGCAATGCTAGGGAAAACGGTTAGTTTTAGCATGTGTTAAGAAGAAATAGCAAGGGCATAAGTAAGGCATGTTAATTAGGAGCAAATCATCAACAGTAAGTGTCGATCGTACATGCACTAATAGGTTGTAAATCGGATGAGGAAATAACCTAAGTCTAGTTTGCATAATAGTAGGTTGGTATTAAGTCTTTAATACTTTAATTTGTAGTTTAGGGATAAATGTGTAACTACTGCCTAGGTAGTGCCGGCTTAACACTACATCAAGTCACGACGGGAGTCGAACTTGATGCAAACGGAAGCGCAAGCGAAAGTTTGTGAGGCGTAGTATGATAGTTACCCCTTACTGCATGTTTCTTGGAAAACGCATTGCTATTACTGTCCATGAGTATCCTGGTTGAGCCTTATTCTCTCATAATCTGTTTTACAACTATTTTTATTCTTTTATGCCATTTAACCCAATCAATTACAACTACTATTCATTTACTTCTGTTCAATTCTAAACATCACCTTAGATAAATCACAGTCCCTATGGAGATCGATAATTTACTTATTACTTACTGCAGACCGCATATACTTACGCGAGTGCAAATTATTTGCACACGAGGCAACTAGGAATCAACAGTCAAGTTTTTTACGTCGTTGCGGGGGATTGTGTCAATTTATTTTAAGTCGAGATTGTTTAGAAAATTTATTTTTACATTTGCTTCAAGATCGAAGTGCGAATTGTGCATGAGCACAACTTTTCATTTAATCTAGAACCTGAACGAAACCTCCTTAGGAGACAACGTGAGTAGAGAAGGTGAATTCAAAGAATGATGGACCCAATAGCGCAGAATCACCCTGGAATAATCGATCCACTAGCAGTAGCAGCAGGTGCAGAAGCTGGAGCAAATGCAAACCCCAATACTAATCTACCCCCAGCCTAGGGAGTAGATGAGAGGGACAGAGTCATGAGGACTCAAGCAAGATTATTCAACCATGTAGCATATCCAGGTATGTTTAGACCTAATGGTGAAGGAAGGTGACCTGTTTTGACTAATAATATGTATAACATGCTTAGAGTAAATAAACCTTTTAGTGGTCAACCTTCGGAAGATCCACATCAACATTTGCGTACCTTCCTAGCCGTTAGCGATGCTAACCAAGAGGTTGGTATCTCTTTAGAAGATACTCGTCTGTTTCTGTTCCCCTATTCATTAAAGGAAAAGGCCAGACTCTAGGTAAACAGCTGCCATGTGATTATACTAAGGCACAAGTGGTCAAATTTTTTTAGCAAAATACTTCCCTACTTCGAGAAGTATGTACTCTAGGATTGAAATCACTAGTTTTAGTCAAGAGGACGATGAAACCATGGAATGAGCATGGGAACGGTATAAAGATCTTATAGCGAAGTGTCTGTACCATGGTTTGTCTTATACCCTTCAAATAGAACATTTTTATAATGGGTTGTCTGATCAGGACAAAGCTATCCTCAACACAACTGCGGGAGGATGTCTGATGGAGAAAACGTACAATGAAGCTCATAAAATTATTGAAACAACCATTAAAACTATTGGGCCTAAGTTAAGTCAAGGAAGAAATCAAAATAAGCTACCCGGTAAATTCGAGCTCAGTGCTATGGCTGCTATGCAAGCCCAGCTTGCTACGTGACTAGCGATTCGGGTGCTAATATATTCGTACAGTAATTAATGCAGAGTTAAACTTATTGCTAAGTATGCCTCAGAATCGCTTACGCGCAAGTATACGCGGTCGGACTGCAGTAAGTAATAAGTACATAATTTTATAAATCCCATAGAGAATTTGTAGCGCATCGATATAAGTCAAGGTCAAATGTAAAGAATAAGAATGGATTCTAAAGGTTGTTGTTTTGTTTTGGAATAATAATTAAATCTATGCTAATGCTAATGCTTTAAATTAACTAGGTTAAAGAACAAACATGCATGCATTGCTTGGTGAAATCGAAATCATACTTCCCTTACAAAAAAATACTTCCACATTTGATGGTGCAGATTCCAGCTTCCGCTGCAATTCTACACAAATAGGCTCAGGGCTTCGTACGCGCTAGCGGGATTAACCTTAATCCCCATTAATGATGCAAAAGACTTTGCACCAGACTAAACATAACCTGAAGGGTCTTTCGCTGGGTTCCTCTTTTGAGTAAGCTAGAGGCTAGCATGCATGGGTAGCTAGCCGACGCATGCTTAATGAATAAACAGCATTATAAAATCTTTCAACCGCATTCATATTTTACTCGATACCCTAAGTTAACTTGAAATGCCTAATTCTACTAATTAACTACTAAAGAGACGTTCGCATTACAATTCAATTTAAAGCAAGTTAAGTTGTCATTAGAGAATTAGCACATACTAAACTTCAACTTTAAGTCCCCTTCCGGAGTACTTGACTGCAACCTACCGGTACATTACCCGTAGATTTACTTTTAAGCACAAGTATTGCGTATGCAGCTAGTGAAATAGTTATCCCTAACTCCCCTCTAAAATACTTAAGATTAAGTATTTCCTAGTGATTACGGTGAGGTTAAGCCCTTAACATTCCCTTTTCCAAGGCAAATGCTAAGCACTCGTGAGTGGATAGTCAATCGACACGCAATAAATAATTTCAACCGCAGTTCTTACTATTTTTCTCTCTTTACTTGACATTTAAATTAGACGATAACACTACATGGTTCTCCAAAGGTTGCTACTTAATGTTAAGCTAATAGTAAGTTGCTGACAGGAGATCAAATCTAAAACAAATAATTCATAGAATTAACTTTAAGAAAGCGTTACAAACTACTCCTGTAAAATGCGATAAAATAGAGTACGAAATATGAAATGCAAACTACAATCTATTACATGATAAATTAACTATCTATGGAGTTGATAGAATTGCCAACATTATTGTCAACGAAGTCTTCTTCTAACAAACACTCCGTGGTACTGAGTTCTTCCAGGACTACAAATGAACAAAATCCACCGAGATCTTCCAAGAGACCTCGGCATCTAGAACACCCATCAACGATAATATCTTCTCCTAACCATCACACTTTCTTCTTCCATTTTTTCAACAATTTAAAGAGTCTAAGGTTTCTTGCTGACCATGTACAATCCTTGAGCAGACCACTTGTCTGGAATATTCGTTTGATGATTCTTTCCTTCTTTATTCCATTGATTCCATAATTCGATTATTGTCCAGCCTTTCCTTTTCTGTTCTTTTGACTCGTCCACTTCAATCTTTTTCCGCATCTGCAGTGCTTTTCTGTGAATTTAAACACGTTAGCGAGTTCTAAGCAGTAAACATAGTTTTTGCCCTTATGAGCATGTTTTACCTCTAGAAACTATATTATTTTCAACTTCTAGATGCACGTGATGTATGCGCAATAAATACAAATGTAGTCATTAATTATCCATGTTGTTTGCTCGCTTACTAATGAATATAATGCAAATTTAAGAAGCTTAAATAGTGCTATTATTTAGCGTTATCACTACGCTTACTAACTCTGTGAAAAATATATAAATGACTGCACCACAAAATGTCCAAAACGCATCAGTTATTGATCATTCAAATCCTGACTTCTGTGCACTCTGCAAAGGCGATCACACGTATAAGCTCTATAGAAAAAATGTTGATTCAATCATGTACATTGGACACACAAATTCGCGACCTCATAATAACCCTTATTCGAACACACATAATGCTGAATGGAGGAAACACTCGAATTTCTCTTGGGGGGGGCAAAGCAGGAATGCTAACCAAATTAGACAGCAGCGCATGCCGCCGTACTCTATATTTGAAAGTAACCAACAGCAAGCTCATCAACCAGATTCAGCCCTACGGTAAAGAATGACGTAGTGATGATGGAACATCAGACTATGCTAAAAGCTCAACAAGTAACTCTTCGGGCGTTAGAACTGCAATTAGGCCAGATCGTAGATCTAAATAATAGACTGCTAGGACAATTACCGTTAGATACGGAAGGCTCCGGGAGGAATGGCAAAGAGCAAGTTAGTGTAATCGAATTAAGAAGTTGGAAAACTTTGATGGCAGCAAGAAGATTAGGAAATATCAAGGAACTATGCCCACAACAGAACCAACAACGGGAAAGCAACCAACACGAAGATCGATAAGGATCCTATAACAGAAAGCGATGCGATGGAAGTGGCCAAACTATTGCCTAGTTACCAGCCACCACTGCTGTCATACCCTCAAAGAATCAAAAGGAAGAGAAATCACACGTCGAAAAGTTTACGGACATTTTGAAGCAAATCCATATTAACATTCCGTTAGTAGACGTATTGCGACAAATGTCGAACTACATGAAATTCCTTAAGGATGCATTGGTGAGAAAAGTAAGTTTAAGGAATTCAAGGTAGTAGCGTTAAATGAAGAATGCAGTGCGATCGTCTAGAACAAAATCCCTATGAAAGAAGTCGATTCTGGTCAATTCACTATTCTAGTAAAAATTGGTAGCAATCATATTGGGCGAGCACTCTGTGATTTGGGTGCAAGTATCAACCTTATGCCCCTATCGATCTACAAAAAGTTTAAAATTGGTAAAGCAAGACCCATGACTATCACAATTTAACTTGTTGATAGATCAATTACTCGTCCTATTGAAAAAATTGAAGACATTCTTGTTCAGATCGGCAAGTTCATCTTCCCAGTGGATTTCATTATTCTTGATTACGAAGCAGACCTGGAAGTACCGATCATTTTAGTAAGACCATTTTCTCAAAAAATGATGAACTGTTGTGGATGTGTATGAAGGAACTATCAAGCTAAAGATGAACGATCAGCAGATCTAGTTCAACATTTTTTACTCGATGAAATAGATCGATTCAGAGGAAGGTTACAACGTTAGCCAGATAGAACTGTTTTTGGACGAAGCAATCAAGAATGTACAAGGGAAATAAATGATGAACAAGGAAGCAAATGCAAAGGGAGAAGAGGAAGAAACATAGAATGATGCTCTGGAATATTCTATGTAAGAAGAGATGTATTATTACGAAGCACTCGATGTTGCTACTAGAGTTAATTCCCCTCAGCGCCCTTCAATTGAAGAACCTCCAATGCTTGAATTAAAACTCCTCCTCAAGCATTTGAAGTAGGCTTATCTGGGAGAGGAAGAGACTTTACCAATTGTCATCTTATCGCAGTTAATCCCAGACTATGAGAAACTGCTTTTAGAGTTACTCAAATAACACATGAAGGCGATTGGATGGACTTTGGCAAACATAACAGGCATCAATCCTACATTTTGCATGCATAAAATCATTCTAGAGAAATATTTCAAGAACACGGTGGAGCATCAAAGACGACTAAATTCTGCCATGAAGGAAGTGGTAAAAAAGGAAATCATAAAGTGGCTAGATGTAGGGGTAATTTATCCTATATCAGATAGCCAATGGGTAAGTTCTATTCAATGCGTGCCGAAGAAATGAGGCACCACTGTCATTCAAAATTAAAATAATGAGTTGATTCCAATAAGAACAATGATGGGATGGCGAGTGTTTATGGACTACCGGAAGCTAAACAAAGCAACAAAGAATGACCATTTCCCATTACCCTACATAGACCAAATGTTGGACCGTATCGCAGGAAAGGATTATTATTTCTTTCTGGACAGATATTCGGGCTACAATTAGATTACCATTGATCCTAAGGATCAGGAGAAAACTACTTCCATCTGTCCTTATGGGATATTCGCATTCAGAAGAATGCCTTTTGGACTCTACAATGCTCCAGCTACATTCCAAAGATGCATGATGTCAATCTTTTCTAACATGCTGGAAGATATCATGGAAGTTTTCATGGATGATTTCATGGTGTTTGGAGATAATTTTTCCAACTACTTAGAGAATTTGAAGAAGGTGTTACAACCTTGTAAAGAAACACATCTTGTGCTGAACTGGGAAAAATGTCATTTCATGGTTAGAGAAGGAATCGTGCTTGGACATAAGATCTCTAAGGCTGGAATAGAGGTTGATCAACCAATGATTGAAGCTATCGAAAAGTTAGAGCCACCAAAGAACATAAAAGGAGTGCGTAGTTTCTTAGGCCACGTTGGTTTCTATAGGCGTTTCATTACAGATTTTACAAAAATTGCGAAATCAATATGTGAGCTCTTGGAAGCTAAACGCTCCTTTAATTTTGATCAATGAAGCTTGCACGCGTTCGAGCAGTTAAAAAAGGCTCTAACCACCGCTCCTAAAATGATATAGCCTAACTAGAAGAAACCTTTCGAGCTTATGTGAGACGCTAGTGACTATGTGATGTGAGCTATTTTGGGACAGAAAGAAGAAAAGTTCATCCATCCCATTTTCTATGCCAGTAGAACCTTAAATGATGCGCAACTCAACTACACCACTACTGAGAAAGAGCTTCTGGCTATGATTTATGTGTTTGAAAAATTTTGTTCTTACTTGGTAGGTTAAAGTAGTTTTCTCTTGGTCCTTGCAGAGTCATGAGTAAAGCAAAGGCTAAGCTAAGATTGATCAGATGGATTTTGCTTCTATAGGAATTCGATAATGAGATAAAGGATAAAAAGGGTTGCGGGAATGCGGAGCAGATCATCTATCTCGACTGGAGAATAGACAAACTGATTCTACCATGGTCAATATATTCAAAAAAATTCTTGATGAGCAGCTCTTCGTGATCAATCTTACTAGAGAGAAGAGTTTCCCTTGGTTCGCAGACATTGCCAGCTACTTAGCAAGCCATGTCATCCCAGTAGGTTTATCAAGGCAGCAAGCCAAGAAATTCTTTCATGAGACTCGATTTTACTTCTAGGATGAAACATTTTTGCATAGGAAAAATGCTGATGGAATGATAAAACGATGCGTAGAGGAACACGAGATAAATGCAATACTGGAAGCATGCCATACATCACCATATGGAGAACACTTTGGAGGAATACGCACTTCAGTAAAAGTTTTTTCAGTCGGGATATTTCTGGCCGAGCATATTCAAGGATGTGCATCATTATGCAAAAACATGCGATAAATGCCAAAGGAAAGGAAATATAGGAAAGAGGGTCGAAATGCCATTAACATCGATTCTGGAGGTCAAACTATTCAATGTCTGGGGAATCGATTTCATGGGCCAATTTCCCCCTTCGCACAGAAATTTGTATATCCTGGTCGCGGTTGATTACGTTTCCAAATTGGTTGAGGCGATTGCCATACCTTTCAACGATGCTAAAACCGTTATAAAATTGAACATTTTCACAAGGTTTGGTATTCCTCGAGCACTAATTAGTGATGAGGGAACGCACTTCATAAATAAAGCAATGGCTCATGTGCTACACAAGTACAATATCAATCACCGCATTGTAACTCCTTATCATCCGCAAACCAATGGCCAAGATAAAGTATCTAACCACGAGATCAAGAGCATTTTATAGAAAGTTGTTGGACATAACAGAAAAGACTGGTCTTTGCAACTAGATGACTTGCTTTGGGCTTATCGTACTGCACTCAAACCCCATTGAACATGTCGCCTTATAGAATTATGTATGGGAAGGCATGCCATTTTCCAATCAAGTTAGAACAAAAAGCTTTCTTAGCTCTTAAAAAGCAAAACCTTGATCTTCAGAAAGCTGGTTCTGTGAGAATGTTGCAATTACTTGATTTAGAAGAGCATAGTCACTTTTCTTATGAGAATGCAAAGTTATACAAGGAAAAGACTAAGAAATGGCATGATCATAAGCTAGCCCCTCGAACTTTTGAGGTGGGTCAGCAGGTGTTGTTTTTTAACTCTCGACTTCGTTTGTTTCCAGGGAAGCTTAAGTCCAAGTGGTCTAGACCATTTCGCATTACACAAGTAAAACCAAGAGGAACAATCTGGATTAAGAACGAGTCGACGGAGAATGAGTTTGCAGTCAACGGCCAGAGACTCAAGCATTATTGGAATGTGGATGTTCAGCGTAAGATATCTTTATTCGCATTGGCCAAAGAATAATCGCGCGAGTATGCGAAAGGAGCGCACACGTATCTATACATTCAATTTTCATTCCACCCATGCTAGTTTGAATCTTTTCTATTTGCTTATTCGAGAAGTTATCTAATTTTACTGCTTTATTTTTAATTCTGTTATTTAAATTCTAAATTTTTAATTTAATAATTTTGGTAAATCTCTCTCTACATTTGATTATGCAAATATTACGAAGGAAATAAATATGAATCGGTACACGTGAGGCATTGGAACAATCATTTTGATTATTAAATGCATTTGAAAATTAAGCGATCGAATCTGAGGATCATTGATCCAATGGTTCGCAACAACTGCATGGCTACCATAACCCAACCGTCGGCCTGACTCAATACGGCGATTGCTGATCATCTTACCCCCTTCGTTCGATCGATAAATACCTCGAATTACCTTCTTCGTAATCTCAATACCCGAACACTTAACCCTTTACCCTTTCTCCCAATTTCAAACTATAGAAATTTTCACCATGGTACCAAGACATACAACAAACTACCGAACATGGTGGAATTTACAGATAAAAGGTCAAGAAGAAGTTGACACCTCTCAGGCTCCCGAGCCAGTCGACGCTATGCCTACACCTGTGAATAATGTGGTCATGCAGTCGCAAGCTAGAAGACGAAGGTGCAGGCGAACGACTATTTCACCAGCAAGGTCAACAGAGCACGTGGAAGCCAAAAAATCTGATGATGTTCTAGAGAAGAAAGAGTTGTTACCTCAGCGCTACAACCAATAGTGAAGATGGGTAGCCCTGAAACTTCAGGGTATATCGAAGGTTTGACATCTTCGATGAAGGAGAGGGACATAAAAGAGTTTGATCGGAAGATGGAGGAATCCTATCAAGCGTAGAAGCTGAGTGTAGAGGGAATGTGAATGTAGGGCCCTCTAGACCTGTTGAGATTGCCATGGTTCGTGCAGAGGAAGCGGAGAGACCACATCGGGAAGGTAAAGCACTGATGGTGGAAGAGCATCCAAGTAGATGCAGAGGAGCAATACTAATGCCAGAGGATCTGTTCTGACACCGATTAAAAGACTAAGCAGATATAGGCCTTCTCGAGCATAAAAGAACGAGACTGACACCCTTAGGAGGAAGCCTGAATGAGATGAATAGGACCATTGAGTACCTAACAACAGAGTTTTTCACAGACCATGCCGCTAAGGTTACAGAAGCGAGTCCTGCCACACATGCCCATGAATCGACTCGTCCACTTAAAAGGAGGAAGAACATACATAAAAATTTGGTGTGCTGCCTTTAGCTACTCACCAATAATTTAGGCGGGTTTATGGAATACGTAAAAGAGCGCGAACGTGCGTTATTCGACGCACTAGCCCTCTTAAATTCGTGCATCCGCAAACCTATCTTCCTGCAACTCCATGACATTGTTTCGTCCACCAAATCTGACTCGAAAGAAGAAGAATGATGAAGGAAGTCTCTGTCTCTATTGCATTTCTCTTCTCTGCTTTTTTTATCTCACCATAATAAGTATAATCGATCTCTTCATTTTATTCCATGTTTATAGTACTATGTTTTGACCAATGTTGTGTTAGAATCTTTTGTTTTAATTCAGCATTTAAAAACATTATCTTATATACGCTGAAATTTAATCTGCCCCAAGACGGCGATTGCTAGTTTCCTAACGAAATCATTTTGGGACGGATCCTATTTAAACTTGGAACATAGTGCATTTTCTTGGGGAGGAAACCAAAAACTTGAAACAGGCAGATTGAGAACCTTAGCATTTGCGTTGTTTGACCAAGAGAAGTTAGGATCATTTCGCCATCCTGCATTATAAGTGTTCGAGAAAGGGTTAGGTTGACGATTATATTGCGTGAAGTATACCGATGCTATATTTTGAGGGCATTCCTCATAGAAGTGTGCTTTGCCGCACATGGCACATGACTCGGGCAAAGCGAGCTGCTGGTAACTGTTCGCTAATTGCATAGAATTAACACTCCGGACGCCAGTGTTAGCGTTGCTTCCGTGTTACATATTTAGCAATATAGCTCTCATCTCCGCCACCTATTGTTTTAGTTCCAAATCACCGATTGATTCCACCTTCACTCCTATTTTTACATCTGCGCGAACATCATCCTTCCACTGACTGGTGTTTAGAGCTATTCGTTGACAACTTTCACGGCCTCGTTGTACATTTTTTATAAGAGTACTCAAGCTGCAGATGCATCTAGCACTAGCTTCGCCACTTCGCTCAGTCCACCGTAGAAATATTCAAACTGAACACAGTAGAGGAATCCATTATGTGGGCATCTTTGCTGGATCATTTTGAAACAATCCCACGCGTCAGCAATTGATTCACCAGCAGCTTGTCTAAATAACACGATCTCATCGCGGTGTAACATCATCTTTTTCGGTGGGAAATATTTCAACAAGAACCGCTTTGGGAGTTCTTCCCATTTTATGTCTTGAAGGTTTTCTAACGTGTACATCCATTCTTTCGCTTTTCCTTGCAGCGAATGTAGGAATAGACTCAGCCTCAAATTGTCTTGCGTTATATCAAGAATAACAAAAGAGTCACAAACACCCATGAATTCTCTCAAATGGTTGTGCGGATCTTCGCTTGCAAGACCATGAAATTGGGCATTTTGTTGGAGCAACGTGTTCATCATTGACTTGAACTCAAATGCGCGTACTCCATTGTCTGGTCTTATCCCTCTTCGAATAAACTCTATGATGTTGGGTGTGGCATAAGCTCTGACTACTCTGTCTCTATCATCTTCCATCATGATGGGAGTAGCAAGGAACCGATCTGCGTGTTCATAGTTTGATTGAACTGGTTCTTTTGGTCTCGCCTCAGCATATCCAGCAGGTCTATTGTTTGGTTCAGCCATTCTAGCAGGACGATTTCGCCTCCTGTTTCTTCTTCTTCTCACTAAGTTTCGCTCCGGAGGTAGCACGATTTCTTGCCTTCGCATGTACTTTCACGAAATCTTCTACAATAAATACACCGACTAGTTAAATTTTAAGCATTACTCTTCACACTACTCTGCGAATAAAAAACAATTTAAAAAATCCCCGACAACGGCGCCAAAAACTTGTTGCGAAATTATCCACCACAAAAATTAAGAAAATAATAATGACGTGAGAATGGTGACGTGGAAAAGCAATAATCTCTCCTAAGCGAAATTTCTCAATCAAGCGAAGCGTGTGTGTCAATTCCAAACGATTGTCCAAGTATACACAGTCTGTTGTAGCAAGTTTTATCTGTAAGTACAGGTCATTCTTCCACAGGTATTTTTATTATGTTTTAAATTCGTTTTCATGCAAGAGTTAAAGGGTAATAAATTTGGTTGATGGGTAATGAGTAATTGAAAAGAGTAAATAATGAGAAACAATACGAGACTAAGTATCAGAAGGGTCTAGGGTTTTCAAGACTTCGCTTACGCGACTAGGGTAGCGAGGACGAACAACTGATAAACTTTTCTTAGCTCTCTCGAGCCTATAATTTGGCTCTCTCGAGCTCCTAGTCTGGTTCTCTCGAACTCAAGCAACTATTAATTAAACAGTCAGCATTAGGCGAACCTTATCTCTAAGTGTTCTTTGATTAGCAAGCAAAGTTTAAAGGTCCTAATGTTATACATGCAAGTTGGCTCTATTTCTATTCTCTCGAAGCAAAACAGAGTTTATACAGTTGGTTTGTCAACGAAATGTATATAAAGTTAAGACAACATGCATAATAAGTCCAGTTTGCGTTCCTCTTTCGCCTAAGCTAAACCTTACTTCCCCATAACCTTCCGATTATGGATTTAGTTACTCATATCGATGAACATACTTAAACCAGTTGAAGAAACAGTAAACATGCTTTAACAAATTATTAAGTAAATAGACAGATGAACGAGAGAAAACAAAACAAGTAATAATGAAGCAAGGGCTTAGAAAACTCCTGAAACTTGATAAACTTGAAATTCCTCCGGTGGAGCTCCGGTTACAATCAAAATGTCTTAGAATGCAAGTAAACTAGGCTAGAAAGCAAGAAAGAACTAAAACCTGGCGAAATCGCTCCGGCGGCTTGAAATATAATCGGAAGTAAACTTTGGTCGGAATGGAGAAGAAAGCTCTGAAAATGATAACTGGAAGAAAATGCCCAAAATTCCGAACCCTTTGCGCTGAGAAGATGCTCGTCTTATATAGAGTCCTCAATAAAAACCAGCGAACCTCTGCTCCACGATTGCCACTCAGCCAAAACCTGCTCTGCTCTGACATTCTTCTGCTCCACGATCCACTCTGTTCTTACGTCAGAGCCGACACTGTACGAACGACTAAGATTTAATCGTTGAGCTTCGGATATTTGCCATGCGTCCCTTTGATTAGATAGTTTTCACCAACCATTCCTTTGCTCTGCCTTTGCTCTGCAAGAGCGAAATAGGTTCTTCCAAGACTATTTAAAGGGTCTTTCTTCCGCTTGAGCGAGGTCTCCTGCTTACAATCTGGTTCGCTTTTCCAAGTTTTGCTGCAATCAAACTACAAGTATCAATTCTCTTTAACACTTAATAATTTTTACTCAATCATGCACGTTTTGTTGCAACAAACTTAAAAAATTTATCCTAAACAGAAATTATAGGATGTTCGCTTAAGCTTCGTTTTTAGTCTGTGTGGGCGAAATTCTATCTCCTAATAATTAATCATAGTAAATTTTTTCCATGAATATATTAATTTAAGCTACTTTAACTCTCAATTCTTGAGAGTTAGCAGTTGTTTCTTACTCAAGTGCGCACGATTCCTTTGAAGACTGTAGTGCACAACTATCTTGAGGTTTGTAAAGGAAAACGATTCAAAATGCTTAAGAAATACTCTTACTTATAGAGTTCTCTATAAGCCTTTAGAGAGTTCAATCTTCTGAACCTTGAAATGGTAGAGGAACTCTTTATTTATAGAGTTCTCCATAGCCTACTATGTGGGCTTGGGTTTCAATGGGCCTTAGCCTTGTTGAATTTTTGAGCCCATTACTTTGGGTTGGGCCAATAGGTGAATTTTGAACCCAAATGACTTCATGGATTTGGGCTTTGAGCACAATCCAATTTAGTTTAGAAATTGGGCTTTCGGCCCAAATTGTATTATGACCGAGCTTAATCATTTTATGGATTTGATCATGCTTATTGGTGTAGTCGAATGACTATAAAATAACATGCGACATATTTTTATTTTCCATAATTTTATTTAGGGAGCAAAGAAATTTATAATTAGTCCCTAAATAAAATGTTCGCCTTGTTGATCATTTAAAATGATGACATGGTAATTTCTGATTTCTCTAAATTTCTATTCAAGTTTTTTGGAATACTTGGAAAAAATTCTAACGATAATTTAGAGGCGAGAGAGGCTCGAGTCGTTGTCGATTCCAACGAGTGAAATGATTGAGAATTCATAGTTAAATGGTCAAAGGAGATATATGTGGGCAGGAGAATTGACAACAAAATCATCTTGGAGTATGGTGCCATACTTGAAATATTTTTTAAACACTTGCCAAAATTAAAATGACTTTGGTTAAAATTGCCACCCATCACAAATTCCTAAAAAAAGTCATAGGACTGTTTGTTTGAAGGGGTTATGGGCGGTTGGGATGTAGATGCTATGCAGCTCCTTTTTTTTGTTATTTTATTCTTTTTTTTCTTAATTCCTCCTTTTTTGGAGCGGTTTTAGGAGCAAGTAAATGGGTTTTACAACTTTTCACGTGGCGCAGCAGAAATGTGCCACGTGGCAACCGCTTTATTTTATGTTTTTTTTCGTTTTTATATATTTAATCATTTATGTTTTTTTTTTCTCAAGCTTTTGTTTTTAATATATTTTTTCTTTTTTCAAATTTTAAGTTTTAAACTTTCTTTTTAATGTCAGAAAAAATCTTGTTCTAATTCTTTTTTTTGTTTCTTAATTTTTCAAAAACAAAATTCAAAACTTTTGTTTTTATTTTTCCAAAATTTGAGTTAAAATTTATTTTCTGGAAAAATTGCACAAACCAGCCCTCAAATATGGGGTACCCTTAAAGTTTCAATTTGATCGATTACCATCCTTGAATTTTGATAAGTGTTGCGAGAAATACCTTACAACTTAATTTGGGTGGACAAAATTGTCATTTAAATAAATTTGGAATGTTTAACTTTTACCTCTCATTCAAACACTTTCTCTCAATTCTTTTATAAGAATGGCAGCTTGTACCTCCTACGTCCGTGGCCAGAAACAAATAAATTAATGAAATAAATAAGAACACATTTTTGAAAACTTCTAATACAAATGCATTAAGAAAGCATAGGAACATGGCGAGGAATCTTCTGCCATGGTTGAATTGATTGCTTTCTTTCATTTTTTGGGCAACCAAACGGTAGATTTTGTTGTCAATTTATCGTATATGTTCCCCTTTCTAGAGTTAAATTCAAACTTTGGCGGCCTTGATGCACCACAACGCCGCTCTCCGGCGGCCACCCTTCTTTCAATTTCAGGCGGAGAAACAACAACAGTTTGAGCAAACGGAAAGAGGAAAAAGAGGAAAAAGGTTCAAGCTGCCATTTTTATAAAAGAATTGAGAGAAAGTGTTTGAATGAGAAAAACAGAGAACTACCTTGTTTGTAGGAAGAAGAGGAAAAAGGTTAAAAGATACCAAATTTATTTAAATGACAATTTTACAGACCCAAATTAAGTTTCAACGTGTTTATTGCAACACTTAAAATTTTAGGGAGGTAATTGATCAAATTGAAACTTTACTGATGTGATTGTTACAATCCCATATTTGAGGGGTGGTTTGTGCAATTGCTCCTTATTTTTTCAATGTTTTATGATATATTCTTGTTTTTAATATCAATTATAGTTTATAAATAATTATATTTTTTATTTTATAATTTAATTTTTTTTCTCTTAAATATTTGATTTTTTTTTATCTATTTAATAGATTAATTTTCAACCAATAAACTTTAAATTATTCCTATAATATCATATTTTGAAAACACATTTCATAATTTAAAATTAGTGGGTAATTTCCTTTTTTTTGTTTTAAAAATTGTATTTATCTTTTTTCACGTACCTAATTTACTAATTAATTGAAAATTATTCTTATTCATACAATATCCTATTTTAAAAATATATTTCATCATTTAAAATTAACTATCATTTCATAAATGTACTAAAAAAAATTATCATATCATAAATTACTTATTATTTTTTGAAATATGAAATAAATTAAAGTTCATATCATAAAAAAATATTGATATAAAAAAATATTTCCACCGAGAGTAAGAGTACAAAAATTTAATAATCTAAGTTAAAACGATAAATAAAGAGTGTGATATTACTAAAAAAAAATCTCTCAATATATTAAAGAATAATTTGAGATTTAGTATAATTGAAAAAAAATAATAATAATAAATTTCATATCATTTAAAATATAACAAACTTCTCCTACAACATTTTTTCAAAAATTTACATCCATACGAACTATTATTAAGACCACCGAATCATTAAAACAATCACTCTACAAACAATGAAAACCAAATGACCTATCAACATAATCATTCTACCATTACCCATCCAAACATTCATATTAGCAAAATTTATTTTAAAGATCTTTGTTTTTTGAAGAAATTTTAAAGACAAAATTCTAAGTAAAGAAAAACCCTAACATTTGTTTTCATTTCGTCGTCTCTTCCCCATTCCATTCTCCTTCCCATTCCCATTTTGTTCAGAGAAGCATAACCCAGAAGGTAAGGAAATCCCTCTCTTTCATGGCCGCGGTTAGTTATTGATTTATTTTGATCGATTGAGCAATAGAATAGCCGCTGTCAGTCGTTTTGATTTCCGTATTTTCTTCTATTTTCGCTGTTGGTGTCTTTGTGGTATGTCAATGGAAGGTGGCGATAGGTTCTGCAGTGCTTATATATAATTGTATTCTTTTTTATATGAAGATATTGGATTAACAATGTTATGGTTAACCAGTGAAAAATTCAGGTGCTGTTGATTCCATGGTTGAAGCTATGGAGAAGCAACAACACTCGGAGGAATCGAAATCAGAGCCTGAGGAAGAGCCGTGTCAATCACCTGAACCCGGATCGCAATCAGAGCCTGAAGAAGAGCCTGAGGAAGAACCTGAGGAAGAACCTGAGGAAGAGCCTGAGGAAGAGCCATGTCAATCGCCGGAACCCGGATCGAAATCAGAGCCCGAGGAAGAGCCATGTCATTCGCCAGAAACCGGATCGAAATCAGAGCCTGAGGAAGCTCAATTTCAATTTCTGAAGTTACCACATTTTGATGAACTTGGCAGCCTTTCCAGTGCAATTCGTGCATTCCAGTTCCGTTTTAATGATTTGCAGGACCATCTAGGTTTCATTCACAATGCCATTGATGCACGTTCCAGAAAACTCATCTCCTTATCCAACTCTCACCGTGATAATCATCCACAACCGCCATCGCTAGAAGATACAAAGCATTCTTCTACTAAAGATAAGAAATCAGAAGAACCCTCCTCTCTTTCCGAGCTTCAGCATCTCTGCAAAACCATGTGCAGCCGCGGCCTACGCAAGTACCTAGTTTCTCATCTCTCGGATGCCGCTGCCCTCCGCGATGAAATTCCTCTAGCCCTAAAATTTGCTCCCAATCCAGCCAAACTCGTGTTTTATTGCATTGGCCGGTTTTATCTTCAGGGCAGTAAAGCCTATACCAAGGATTCTCCCATGGTTTCTGCCAGGCAAGCCTCCATCCTCATCCTTGAAGTTTTTCTGCTCTCAGGTGCAGCTGAGGCTGAAAATTACTACCAAACCCAAATGATACCCTCCTTGAAGGTGGAAGCTTACCTTGCTGCCACTGCCTGGAGGAAAAGACTTGTTACTGAAGCTGGTTCCTGTCAGTCTAGCGACATAGATGCCCGCGGTTTGCTTCTTTTTCTGGCGGCTTTTGGAATTCCTACTCAATTTACGGACGATGATTTGAAGGATCTCTTGCGATCCTGTAATTATTCTAAGGAGATATGCAGCGCCGTTCGCCGTTCCCCTGCCTTTCTTACACGTATTCCTGGTATGTATTTCATCTCTGAATGGATTAGCATCACCATCACCACGTTATTGCCTTTCTTACAAAATTGTATTTAGCTTCACTAAATTGTTTTGCTTTGTCGTTTTCTTATTTATATTTGATTTTACTTTCGTTCATTATGTTGCTGTTATGCCTGATATGTTGGTTTGCGTTAGACTAGTTCCTTCTATATTACATAAAGTGTCCTCGAGTGTTTTTTCACCATCTCTTCGGCTCCTACATAGTCTTCCAAACCTTCTCTTGATAGCTAGAACTGAAGAGAAGGGTAAAACTGTTTTGGAAGATTGGCGTTAGAGCCATTCCTTTGGAGGCCTAGGTGGGTAGGAACTAGAAAAAAGGATAATTCTGATGGAAATTGTATGGATATTTTTCTATCTGCATTTCAATTCAATTTATTGCTTCAAGCTTAATGGAAGCTATTCCTAGTTTCATTTAAAATGACGTTGGATTTTTGCTAACATAGGTAGGCATGGTTCTTGGATTGAAAGGCCTAATCCTATTAGGAGTAGGATAAGAAATACCTGCTCTTCTATCTAAGATTTTAGAGAGAGAAGGGCTCTGGCATGGTTTCGTTTGGGAGGCCAAGCCTCTGAATCGAGAGGCTCGTCTTCAATTATTGGGAGGTTTATCCTTAGTTTTGGGAAACATACTCTTTATGGTGGTGTTTCTTTCTCCTCTAGTGTGAGTCAGTTTAGGATGAAATTTTCGCTCTCATTAACCCTCGAGTTTGTGAAGCACCGACTATCAGGCTTTCAGTGGCATCGTGCGATGCTTGAGGGGGAAGAACTACAGCTCGCTGTTATTGGTGTTGTTGGGTTGAGAGGCCAGCAATAAGGAAGGTTTCGGGGCCTTTCGATGAGTCCTCTTTTGCCTCTATGGGTAGGAAGAAAAAGAGTCAGTTTAAGCCGAGAGCAGAATCGATGCCCAAGGGTTTTGTTCGAAAGTCGAGGAAGGGTATGGGCAAGACGTTCACACTGTTCGATAGGGGGAAAGGGTTTGGTGGAGTGAGGGATGGGAGGAGAAGAAAAATGAGAAGGAAGAAGGTTGCAGTAATTGACGAAGGCACTGGTGTAAGCCTAAAGTTTGTCTCCAAGTTGAAGCATTTCGAGACTGATGGTTGACTAGATGTGAGCCTACCACATGGTTTAGAATGCTGTTGGTGGGTGTTTCCGAGTGGCCAACTGACCTTAGTGCATTGGGGAGTGGGTGGTGGTTGGACTGGCCAACTATCTGGTCATCTCGAACAGGGCCGAAAACTAGCCACTTGGTTTCATTGAAATGGACTAGATCAAAATTGGCCGGTTTAATGGGTCGGCTTGCAATTCATCGAGAAGTCGGTTTAAGGCCTTCCTTCTCTTCGCTATTTGACGGGCTTAAGTGTTGTTGTTTCTTCCTCTCACAGATCTCTATGGGTTTTGTTGGCTGCATCTTATTCGTAGGTTTTCTATAGTTAATTGTTTGCTTTCCTTTTTGCTGTTGTGTTTTTTTGTTAGAGTTGGTTTCTTTTTGCTTTGGTGGGATCACTCTTCCGTAGTTCATTTTTCTTTCGGGTTATCTCCTAAAGCTATTCAAAAGTCAACCTTGTCTGAGTTGACGACGGCCCCCTTATTGAATTATGGGATAACCATGTACGGGAAGGCCCATGCTCGAATTGATGATCATCTGGACAATATTTCCTTTATTATATTTACTTTAAGTTTTGTTTGGCCTAGGTTGTGGAAGGGGGTCATTGCAGTCTTAAGGGGTTTGTTCCCCCAGATCTGGTTTGTCTGTTGTGGAGGAGGTTTCTGTCCCTCAATTTTTTTGTTATGAATACAAGTTTGATTTAAAAAAGGATAAGGAATACCCAATCCTATTGTCTTGTATTTCCATTTGTATCCTTTAGTTTTGCTTGTATCTTTTTAATCTTTTAGTCCTTTATTTTTGCAGAATTGTGTCTCTTTATTCTTCTGGCTTTGCAGGATTATATTTTCCCTTATGTTGCAGTTCTATGCTTTTTGTAGTTAGTAGTTACTTAAAGAAAAGTTTGTTTTTTGTTAAAAAAAGTATTAACATACTCAGAATGTAACCCACTTAAATATAAACATTCTCATTTCCAACCATAACACAAAAGGCTCTTCTCTTAACATCATCTCACAGTCATGCCACAACTTGCTAACTAATTTTTACACTCCTTTAACTTTCCAAATTTGTGCTTTTGATGCCAATAAGAATTGGGCAATCTCAATTGAATCCAACTCTCCATGGGTTATTTCCAATTAGCCAAAACTATCTAAAATCAACATAATTAACCACTTATTACCACAATTTCAATATCTAAAAGATTTACCCAAAGAAAGAGATCAAAACGCATAGTTAATTGCACTACACCTCACACTAGCACCTTTTATTGTTGGAAATTGAAGAAATAAAGAGACATGAGGAGAGCGAAATCGAATCCAAGAAAACCATCCTCGCTAGAAGCATCCTTCTAGCGTTGTGAGTTGTCAGCAATAATCCAACACTTGCATGCCAGACACTCTTAAATGGAGAAGAGTGCGAATGGGAAGGACGCCTTGAGGGGTTTTGTTTCATGCAACAATGAAAGATATTATTATTATTTTTTAAAAATTTTTCCTTTTTGTTCCTAATGGATAAATTCCTAATGGCCACTATGAGCGTTATTTGCTATTTAAAATAAAAACTTAAATCTTTAAGTAAATTTCTAATTTCCCCCTCTTATTTCTAAATCTTAACTACTAGGTCAAAATTTCCAAAGATACCTCTATTTCTTCTCTTTTTTCTAAAGACATTTTATCCCAAAAAATATGAGTTGTTACACACTGTCGCCTACAACTCCTTGCCATTTACCGCCATGGCTGATGCCACCTTCTTCCACCAATCATTGGCCACTACGAATGTCGCCATAAGTTTTTCGTCAGCCACTACGGATGCTTGCCGCCTCTAATAAATTGCTGCCACTTTCTTTTGCAGTTCACCACTCGTTTGTCGCTTTCGTTTGTTGTAGAACACTGACCACCTCTACTATCACTGCGAGCTACAACCATTCGCTACCATTTGTCAGCCAATTCCATTGCCTACTACCCTCATTCGCCATTCACCACCAGTCACTGAAGCTACAATCACCCCACCACCTCCCATAATAAAGAATCTTATTGTAATCGTTTCATATTTTCTTAGTTATATATTTTTTGTTAGCCACACCTCGAGGACAAGGTACATTTTAGGGGTAGGGTTATGATAGGAATGTCCAATCCTATTAGGAGTAGGATAAAGAATACCAATCCTTTTATGAGTAGGATAAGGATATGGAGTTATAAATAAGTGAGGGTGGAAGAGAGATAGAGATATATTGAGAAGTATTGAGATAACGAGTATATAGAGCATGAAAGTGATCTCAAGATAGGGAAGGTCTAAGTATATGCTTGGATTATTCTGTATCTTGATTATCTTTCCACTATAATACATATTTGGTTCCTATCATCTAAGAATCATATACACCGACATGGATATTGAACACGGATACAACAAGACATGGCGATATGTCAATTTCTAAAAATTAGGATACAAATATCTTTGGGATATACCAATTTATTATTATTTTTTTTTTTTATAAATCTAAAATTAGCCTAAAATAATAAATATACTCCATTTCGACAACCTCCTCCAACCCCAGTCGACATACTCCTTGAAAAGCCCTGTCGCCTCGAATCCTCTAACCACCATTCTTCATCCTTGCTTGAAGTGTCCACTTTGGGTGGTTCATTTCTTCTTTGCATTTGAGTCTTTTGATTTACCACCTTATTATAGAGCAATGGTTTTCAATGCAATCTAGGTTCACGACTTGATTTCTATCCCGAAAGTAATTTGTCTTTCCTGATATAGTAGAGGGGTAAAGGTTTAATAAGAGAAATATAGATTTGGGGATATGTGGTAAAGTAGAAGGGGAGTCTAAAGTGAGGGGAAGGAGAAGGAGGAATGGGGGAAGCTTCTTGAAGGGAGGTGAAAGAGGAGAAGGGGGAATGGGTAGTGGGAGGGACTAAGTCAAGAAGAGGTTCAAGATCCAATGAAGGTGCAAACATAGGAGCAGTGGGAGACGGAGAAGAAAAGTCTATAAGAGGAAAAACGTCTTCAATTGGGGGAAAAGGGTCTATAAGAGGAGAAAGGGTGTCTTCAATTTGAGGGGAAGAGAGGATAAATATAGTTGGGGAAGAGTTTCTGGAAATAGAATGAGTTGGCTTAGAAGGCTCAATAAAATGAGTATCAAAGCCTTGAAGGTTTGGGTCAATGTCTTCGTTAATCACCACTTGATTAAGCCTTGGGAGGTCAACAAGATTGGAGAAAACTTTGTTAATCACCACTTGATTAAGCCTTGAGAGGTCAACAGGATTGGAGAAATCTTTCATAAAAAGGTTGGTCTTCAATGAAATCGAAGGATCTAATGCAACAATATCCCCAAAATGCAAGAACACACTTCCTCTTAAGGGTAATTAACCTCGATGGTGGAAGGCATCAAACAACACAGATTTTACTTCACTTTTATATGAGATTGTGAAACATTTACCAAATTAAGGATGTTTGAGTTGATATCTTCTAATCCCAAAAAATGGGCTCCCATTTACTCTGCACCAAAAGTTTAAGGTCAAGTTTGAAATGGCAATCCAACCTTCATAACCTTTGATGAACTGAGGGCGATTATAATGGTTGAATTCCATTTCTCTATAATAAGGTGGTAACCCCCAAAAATTAAAGATGTTCAAGTTGATATCTTCTAATCCCCAAAAATGGCTCCCATTTACTTCAGAATAATCTCTGCGCCAAAAGTTTAAGGTCAAGTTTGAAATGAAAATCCAACCTCCATAACCTTTGATGAACTGAGGGGGATTGTGAATGGTTGATTCCATTTCTCTATAACAAAGTGGTAACCACAGTAGGCAGAGCAAACGGCTCTAGATAAATCACTTTCAGGGAAGGTGATTAGACCCTTATCAACATAATGAGCATTGATTACCATATTGGTATTGATGATCTTCGAGAAAGGGTCAGTGATGTTGAACCAATCATCATGAGTAAATAGTTTGGTCAGTGGTCACATTCGATAAATGTTCAAAGTCAAGCTTCAAGACCTTTGAGCTTCTTTTGACACAATAAGAGATGTTGAATTGGTCATGGTTGAGTTTGTCGGTTGAAGGACGACCAAGTGAAGCGGGCCTTTATTCGGAACTGGATTAAGAAGGTGCTTTATTGGTGAGGAGGGAGCACAAAGAAGAGGAGTAGATATATTGATCAACTCCGAAAAAGCTAGTAGACCTTGATTCTCATCACCAAAAAGGATTCGAATGGAATGTCGACTACCCTTCCTAGGAAAAAAACTACACAACAACATAACAAGTCACTAAGAGAATGAAGCTTGCTTATACTTAAAGAACCAAATTCCTCTTTGGAGGTCTTAAGGAAAAAACTTCTTGATAGGAAGCTTAAGGAGATGGGTTAGGGATCTCCTCGTCCAATTGAACAAAGGAATAGAAAGATAAAACAACAGACACTGATGCGAAAGGAATAGAATAGGAGACGAACAGAGATGAACAATGCGAAGGAAAGGACGAAAAAAACAATCCAAAGGGAAATAATTCAGCCAGACGACACAGATGCGAGGAAAAACGCTACCACTCACACTTTTGTTGTCAATCTTATCCTTCCCTTACCAAACTCTCGAAACTCTCGAAGCTCTATGATTCATGGTGTTGTCATCCATCAACATTCCCCCATACTTCATTGTCCTTAAAGGCTTTAGACTATCCTCCTCATATTGGCTCAAACCTGGAAGACGATATAAGCATTAGTAGTATTGGTTTTTTAGTAAATCATTTGGATGAAGATATCACCCCTACCTTGACGAGTTCATTTCTCCTTTAGATTTAGCAGAACTTGCTATTTTCTCTCCGTTACCCCATACTTTTGATCAACAACATGTATCATCAGTTGAAGTACTAGATAAGTTTGCAAATATTTTTAATATTTACGGTATTCAATTAAAGGAAGTTGTGGTTCCTCTGGTTCAAGCTCGTCGTCACATTATTATCATCCTTCGTCAACTTTCTAGTTTCTTAGAATTTTGTAGCACTTGAAAGATTTTCACTAGGCTCATATTGACTCAAACGATATTGATTTTTTAGTCAATCATTTGGATGAAGATATCACCCATCCCATGACGAGTTCATTTCTCCTTTAGATTTTTAGCAGAACTTGCTCTTTTCTCTCCATTACCCCACATTTCTGATCAGCAGCATGTTTCATCAGTTGAAGTACCAGATAAGTTTGCTAACATTTTTAATATTTGCAGTATCCAATTAAAGGAATGTTTTGATTCATCTAGTTGAAGCTCTTCGTCACATTATTATCATCGTACATCGACTTTATAGTTTCTTAGAATTTTGTAGCACTTGAAAGATGTTCACTAGGCTCATTAGTTTTAGTTTGGCAAGATCTAGTTGAAGTTCTATCTATTAGTAGTTTATCAGTTTGGCTATCTTGAAGATGAAATTGCAAGCTCCTGTTTCGGCTTAGCTATTTTTGGCCTCTCATTCTTTCTCATTGTCTTAAGCATGCTGAATTTTTTCTTTAGCCTTATAGTTTCAATTTCTAGTTTTTTGTTTCACTTTTGGATTGTTTTTAGGCTTATAAGTGGTTTATTGTTCTTTTTTTTCACTATGTTTGTTCTTCCCCTCATTTAGAAGCATATCTCTATATTTTCTCCCTCGGGAGTTGTTTTCAAAGTTTTTGCTTATTTTCATTTACTTTATTAGAAGTTTGTTTCTTGTTTAAAAAAAAAATATACTCCACTTAAAAGTTAATAACAGAGAAATGAATTGGTTTTATTTTTTTAACGCTACAAAATGTCTTGGGATCCTTGAACTAACCCTCCCCCACAGAACGAACATAAGTTAAAACATAAAATTTGTTTTGTTTTTTAAAACTCAGAAAAACACTACACTACACTGCAACTACAACCTATGTTCTTATACGCAAAATTCTGTTTTTAAAAAAAAAAAACACATGAAAAACAAAACTTAATAAAGGAGGCAGCTAAATAAAACTCTATAAAGTACAGCCTATGTTTTTATACATTACATATTTTTATACTCGTAACTGCATAAGTTGTAATATACTGAAGATTTCAATATTCCCATTGTAGTCTGATTCGTTTGTTCGATATTCCCATTGTATTCTATAGGTAAATGCATAAGTTGTAATATATAAAGATTTCGATTGATCAACATTGTAGTCTGATTGGCGCATGTTTGATTGCCTCTGCTGGCTTAGATTGATATTCCCATTCTCATTTAGCTGCTTGACTATTGTATAACAGAAATTATAAAGGGGATGGCGAAGAACAAGATGGATGTTGAAGCTGTTGATATTGTTTATGCTTTTGGTTTGGAAGATGTTTTTCCACCACATGAAATTCTGGTGTCATTTCTCCAAGCGTGTGATGAAACGTGGAAAAAGAAAATAAATGAAGGCCGAGATTCAACCATGCAACTGGTATGGTTTTATTTTGTCCTTCTAAAGTTGGTCACGGTAGCATTTCATTACTAATTTGTTTGTTTTTAGATGGTCATTAATTTAGTCCTAATAAATTATAGTTTTATTCATTTGTCTTTCTTAAACAACATTTCATTGATTACTAAAAAAGTTACCATGTCAGGACAATTCCCAAATTTAAAAGCAATTGAACAACTCATTGCTTCTAATATAATAACCTGACGAACTTCTCAAAAAAAACACTGACAAACTCAAGGTTGAATATGAAGGAAAGAATTCTAGCCAACTTAGACATGAAAAGAAGAAAATGCTAGACCACAAGAGCGGGCATAAGGGTTTTTTTTAGGAAACCGAGAAATCGGAGTTTCGCTCCACTATACCTGGATAATCACGCCCGTCCCTAGACCAGGCACCGTGGAGAGCATAAGGAGAATTATGCACAAGGAATTTAGTTACTTATGTTTAGTTGAATAGCGGGCACGTGTGTTGAGTGTGCTCACCTGTGCTTACTTTCTATTGTTTGGTAGGCTTGTTTAGAGTAATCTCAGCAGAGATAGGGCGTGAGAGTAGTTGACTATCTTCGAAATTATATAATGATGGAAACAGACCCTAGTTGTCGACTGTTTGTAACGCCTTGGGGCATTTCATCTGAATATTAAATTCAAGGAGTTGCCTCACAGAAAACTCGTGAAAAATATTTGTAAAGAGAACACCAAGAAACTCCTAAGTTGGGTACGTACTCCCTTTTGTGGGTTTTTTTTTTTCTTTTTGGTATGTGCTTGTATTTTTTTTATTTCTACTTAATTAAAGTTGGTTTTTATAAAAGAAACGCCTAATTCTATAAGAAACATGTTAGCGATGATTTGAGGACTTAACGCAGGAGCCTTAATGAAAAGTTTAATTGAAAATATAGAAGTTTAGAGGCTAGATAAAAACATAGTTGGTGAATAAAATTTGTAATTGTGTGCTACACAGCGGGTTCCTGAAACCCTTGATGAAGTGGTGAGTTTAACTCCACCTCGTCTATCCTGATTTCTGTAAATTCCTTAATTATTTAATTTTTCTTATCTTAAAAAAGTACAGTTTTTTATTTATTTTATTCAGTCACTGTGTATCCTAAGGCTTTCATTGTAAACCCTGCCCCCTTTGTTATTTTTGCTAAGTTCCAACTATCTGAATATAATATAGGGCGGAATTGAAGTATTGTGTTTCCATTATTTTTGCTAAGTCACTATGTAGCCATAGGCTTTCATTCGGCAACCAGTGTATTTTGTTTCCTCTGTGAATGTAATTCTCGGCAAATTGGCCTCCTAAGTCATTTATTTAGCCTTTTTTCTCTGCCTGTTATTGCAACGACTTACATACATGCTATTGGATGCCTTGTGTCAGAGACGAGTGAATGAAGAGAAATTGGCTTCTCTTAAACGCGTTCTCAAATGTTTGGAAGATCACAAGCTGGATCCCGTGAAGTCTCTTCCTGGATGGAAAATTCACGAAATGATAAACAACTTGGGGAAGGATATGGTTGAACTCGAGAAAAGAATTGTCGATAATGCGAGTATGAAAAGAAAAACAGATGAAGCTTCCACGCAGAAGTATCTGAATCAGGAAATAAAGCGATCACGAATGGCTGCCGCAGCAAGTTCTGTTATGTCTTATCCAGTCAATGGCTTGTTGGATCAAAGTGAGAGCTGTTTTAGTTCTAGTACTAGTTCAATACCACCAAAGTTATTGGATGGTGCAGGTGCTGCTGCTCAGTTAGGTAATTACCAGATTGCTTCGTCTTTGCGTGGATCTGGTGTCGTTGAAACTACTGTGCTGCCTTCCAAAATCGGTACTAGTATCACCAATGAGGCTTCCATTTATAATATGGGGCTGACCCATGAGCTTGCTTTCAAGGAAAAATCAGTAGGGCAAAGCTTTATTCAACCAGGGATGCCTACGCATGCAACAACGCCTGTGCCTACTGTAGGGGGTTTCGTTGGACACACGACAAGCAATCATTTAGATCTGTATCAGTTTGCCGATGCGGCTGTGTTTGAAAGTGGTGCACCCAAACAGCAGCAGTACTAAAACTAGTGCTTCGCCTCGACTTCAGCCACCCATCGTCATCATCCTCTAAACTTATCGAATTGACCCATAATATCACTTAATTTCAAAACAGAGCAAGAACCCCGGTTTAATCTTCAACCTCAACTTTTGGATAGGATTGTTGAAACACACTGTTGTCTTAGCGGAGGTAAAGAAGGGATGGATGTAATAAATAGTGTTTAGATTTTCTAGGAATGTAAACGTGACATTGTGGTATTTTTCTGAGATTTAAGCTTTATTTTCAGATTTCTAACATATTTCTCCATCTTTGACCTTTTTTGTTTATCCAAACATGTGTATCTGCGTATAGAGATTGACAACTTATTTTTCATGACAATGAATTATTCACCATTAGGTTTAGCTTACACTAAGCATGATGTTTGTTTGCTTGCATATAAATAGGTCTATTTAATCAAATTATGCTAATCAATTCACAAAACATAAAGTTGTTAGTTGAGATTAGTATTGAACACTATCGTGTTTAGCTAATTAGGCTACTTAACGTAATGCAATGTTAGATTGGTTGAAGTTTAAGGGGCATAAGTTCATATAAGGGCTTTGTTTGACTTGTTAGTGGTTGCAAGGGTCAATTAGGTGGATAGTCTACTAGATAATCAAATGCATTGAGTTACCTATAGCGTGACTATATTGAAATTACATCGGTTTATTTTGAGCTCATCCCAAGGTCTATAAATTATTCTTTATTTTTATTGTTTTTAGTCTTTCTCTGTCTCCATTTTCTAATTCTTCCACCATTGTTCGTGTTATAAATCAAAAAATGTAAAAAAGAGAAAATAAGCAAAGTGGGTTCCCTTAGTTCGACCGATTCTCTCATATTGCAAAGTTAAGTAGTTGGAGATATATAATAACTTTGAGATTAACCTTTTGATAAGGTCAAGCTCAAGTTGGTGTCATTGCTTAGATTATCTTTAAGTCGTGCATGTCACTTTAGGCCACTGTCATATTGGCATGGTTCCCTAAAAATCAGTATTCATGTGATTCTTGAAATTTAGTTTTCTTATTTATTTAATTTCTTTCTAGTCTTTCTTTGTTCTTTGATGGCTAACAATCTATAGTCATTAAGAATCTTGTTATGATCTTGATAGTGTTGATCAATTTTATAGATACCAAGAGTTTAACCAGAATACAAAAGCGCCCTTGAGCTTTAGGAAAAATCCCAAGTCATGTTTCATGACTTTTTAGAAAACTGCTTAAGAATTTTGAGAATGTGTTTTCTTCTCTGGACACACTTAGGAAAAAAATTTTAAGGTTTATTTTAGAGCTTAACAATGCTACTTTTTTGTCATGTTTAGAACATATAAGTGAGGTAGAAGAGGTCGAACTCATATTCCAACTAGAGATTCAGATGATAGAATTGTAGGTGGAAAGATCTCTGTTTGTTCTTTCTTACTTTGTGAATGTTCTTCTTAGTTTCACAAGTTGGTGTTAGGGTCATTTTTTTAAAAAAAACTTCCCTAATACTATTTTTCTTTTTCAGAGTTCAAAAGAAAACACAAAAAGACTTGCACTTATGAGGCCTTCTAGATGTTAAAGAGCTTGCTAATTGGAACGTGCTTCCTAGACTCTGGAGAAAGAAAGGGATGAGAAGTGGGAAAAGTTTTATGTGCCTTAACACATGTCACCAAAAGTCAAGTAATCAACTATAAAAGTGTGCACTTCTTGGAGGCAGCTAAGAGAACATTTTACCTTTTTTTTTTCTTTTTTTTTTTCCTATCTTAGTTTGTTTTCCTTGTTTTGTACGGAACAAAAAATCTTCTAAAAATGAGAAAAGATCATAATTCTTAAAGGTGCCACCTACAACAACCTCGATTTCAATTTTTGGAGAGACTTACTATTGATTTTTATTACTTTTACACTAAATTTATTTAGAATGTATATGTTAAGAGCATATAGAGATCTAGGTTGAACGGGGTGTGTTCTTCATCTAATGTGAATATTGAAGCCTTTGAGCATGGACTATTATTTCCATTTTAAGCATATTTTTGTAAAGATCTAACTTAAAATAAGCTTAAATTGGATATTTACCGGCATGCGTGATTGGATTCCCAAATGACTCAAATATTTAAACTCAAAACATGGTCTTTAATTAAAATTAGATAAACATTCGACAAAGTTAAAACAATAACACTTTCTAAAGATAGGATAATTCAATATAATAACAATAATTAAATAGGTCATCCAGAATAGAAGTAGATAATAAATAACATGACACGTGTCCTCCATGATCCAATAGCCTTGTCCAAATCATCCATTTCGGTATAGCTCAGTACCTAAAGGAGAAATATGATAAGGGTGATTATTTAGAAATACTAAGTAAGAACCCCTATCTAGAGTACATAATGCATACATTAGCCTAGCATTTAATCAGGTTTGCTCGAGGTTTAGCTAAATTTAGGTTTGGGGTTATGATCGGGTCAAACTTTATCATGATTTTTGCTCCTATTTCTTGCTAGTTTAGATGTTTTATGTTTGTTTGTTTGTTTTTTTATCTCTTTTGTAGAAAAATGAGAAAGTAAGTTGCCCGAGAAAAGTAAATCAAAATGTGAAAAAACAAATTGGAGGTCAACAAGTTACTAGAACAAAAAGTTAAAGTGAAATCTATAATGCCTCACGTTTTTGTTCCCTTCTTAAGGTAAGATTTGTGTGTACTTGTTGTATTTACCTGATATTTTTATGTGTATTCATGTATGAGGTTGCTTGTGGAATCTTATTGTTCGTTGTTAGTAATTTAAAGATTGTTTTATAATTATGGAATCTTTGTAACTCTTTGGTATGTACTTGTGGCTTGTTTATAATTAGTATTTGTTGTTGGGCTATCTTGGAAAGATGTAATTAGGAGGGGTTAATTTGCAATTAGAACTATTCAATTGGGAGGTTCAGTTGTTTGATGGGTCAAGTGATCCATGCATAGGTGGGTTAACCCACCCATGTTGTGGTCAAATGACCCACTCCATATATAGAGTCAATGGGGAAGGCACACATTTCGATTTTCAACCCTAAAACTAGATACCACACTCCAATTTCCCTCTCACATGTTGGTTATCTCACTTCTACCTTCACCACTTTTTCTCTAGAGCAAATCACACCCATTGCCAAATCCAATACTTTAGGCCAGTCCCTTGACCAAGACTTTCATTGAGGCTAGCCCCCTTTCCTGTGATGTTCATCGCGTGTCTGCCTACCGCGCATATGCACCCACTAGTGTTCACCACGCGCCTTCCTACAGTGCAAGTACTTTGCCTTCATGAAATGCACATCCATTCTTACAACAGCACACGATGTGGGTGTAGTCACGGTGCTGTTTAGCGCTCCGATTTACGATTTCACAACATTCAAGCACTATTTCATATGCTTATGAGCGAGCATCTGAGCCTAATCCCCGTGTTAACCAATTCGTCTGAGCCTTGCATGCGTGATAACTCTCAAGAATTGAGAGTTAAAGTAGCTTAAATTAAGATATTTATAAAAGAAGAATGCTGAATTGAATTAATTAACTATAGAAAATTCGCTTCTGCAGACCAGAGTTTAGCTAAATCGAAACATCTAATGAAAGTTTTCTAGAAAGGAAAATAAGAAGTTACTTGCACCGAAGCATGCTTAATTGAATGAAATTATTTCTAAGTGTATAAAATAAATTTTAAAAAAAAAATTGATACTTGTATTTCGTTGCAAGCAACTTCGGCAGAGCGAATAGAGCAAAACGAAAGGAACAGAAGGAAGCAGTTCCACCCCAGCAAAGCTAAAGACCTCTAAGTGAATCAAAGAAGCCAACCAGTGATCGCAGCAGCGAAC
>JBBMKA010014166.1:0-21181 GCA_037833695.1 Sechiopsis laciniata
CCACGACAATGAATATCTCTAGAAGTAACCAAGTCTTTTTACGTATAAAATTTCTTGGTCTTCTCAATTTTTCAATATGAGATCTTCAACATACGACCTCAAGATGATGTCTTTTTTTATTAACGAAGCTTGGATCGATATTATATAGAATACATGCATTGAATTTAATGAATTATGATATCCTATTAGATAACATGAATTTATCTCAAAATCAATTGATTATGCGATGGGTAATCCCTTTCCTTATAAAGGTTATAGAAATCTCTACATTCTTTTAATGTAAGGATTTTCAACGAATTCAAAATATTTATAGTCTCTTAATGATAGGTATATATTTATAGTGGTTGAACTATTATTTTTTGTAGACGATTTAAAGAGGTTCATGCAATTGGTATCACAAAGTGCCTTTTATCCATCACGTGTATTTGGGTGCAAATGTAATTTATTGTTTCCATTGAGTGCTCTTAACTCTTGACAAAGACTATTTGAATTTGGAATCATGCTTTGAATGCAAACAAAAAGGCTTCTTCTAGAGCTTCTTTTGGTTTATTTGTGTATTTCATTCCTTATAATATAGTTCCCTGGTTGATCATAGATCAATTAGGATAGTCAATATCTTTTCATTTGAATTAGAAGAGGGATAATTATGACAATGTATATTTTACTAAGTTCTTGTAATGAAACTATTTGTAAGAAAAGAAGAAAAAAAAGAATCAATATACAATTTAGTTAGAACCTAAATGTTGTTTAATTATATCACTTTTTTTTTAGTTTAAATTAGAAGAAGAGAACTACAAATCTTATAAAATTACTCTCAAATAATATAAGAGTTAAATATCGATTTCTATGATCAAAATTGTGGCGGTAGAGTTATGAATTAGATTAAAATCTATCAACCAAGCTAATACGTTACCAATCTTTTCAATAATTATATCACCTTATTGGTTCTTGATTTGGGTGTATTTAAGAGTGTGTATTCAAAAGAGAAAAGAAAAACATATAATTTTCAATTGCAATATGCAAGGTTTTGTAACAAAATGCCACTAAATTATATAATATGTTGACACAGACTAGAGGTTTAAAAAAATGTTGTTTTTAGGGTATCACATGCAATTATTTTCTATTTGTGCACATCAAATGCTTGAATTTGCACTTTCTAAACATCATGTTTTTTTTGGTTATATTTGACAATCTTTTTTATAAAAATAATAAAATTATTATTATTTTGAAAATTGAGAAATTAGAGCTCCGCTCTCCCATTGGCCTATCCCTAAACTGTGGCATAGTTCGAAGGGTATTCTATTTTAAGCGTTTTTCAGCGATCTCGAACCAGAAAGCTCTGACGAAAGCATATCTCGAAGTCCTTAGCCTCAATCACTAGACTACCGTAGAGACTTTTATAAAACAAATTATAGCAATTAGGAAATAGAGAACTATTTTATAAGCCAAAAGAAATTAAATTTTAGTGACATTAGGTTAGATTCAATTACATGAATTCAAATCCTATGGTTATTGATTTTTTTTTTTTTTTTTTTAACATGCAATATAAAATTTGCAATTTTATCCCATCTTTACCATGAAAAATCTTCCATCCAATGAGATTAATTCAAATATATTCATAGAAGAAAAATCATTATCATTGAACTAGGCGATTCAAAGTTAAAAATGAGAATAAGAAAAGGAAAAAGAAATCTCTTTTAAATTTAAATTGCAGATAAAAAAGGAAAAATAGTTAATAAACGAAGATAAATAATATTATATATATATATATATATATTGAGATAAAGATAAATAATTTAACAAGATTATGTGGTTATTAATTTAAAAATACATTAATTCTTTTTAGACTAGAGTATATATAGAAGATTATATTTTCACACATTTTATTAAATATTTGCTTGAATGTTTGGTTGGCAAAAGATATAATTGGGGAAATATTTTGATCCACTCATGCCATTATTCACTCTTTCACATTAATTAAGATGTTAGCTCCTTTGACACCAATTAAAGATACAGCTTGAAGCATATATATATATTCCCACTCACAAAAATAAAATTTTGAAAGAATTGGATACCAATATGATATTAAAATCTTCTCATGCATGCAAATAGTTTTACTAACAAAATATGTACTTGTGATAAATTAAAATTAATTTTTTTTTTTTTTTTTAAACTTCCAATTCCAATTTTCAAATAAATGAATAAAATTAGAGATGTTAATATGACCATAATTAAGTAATCAAAGCATTTATTCTTTTTCTTACGTTTTAGAGGTTCACATCTTATGTAAATGATATATTTTATAATATATAAAAATTAAATTCTAATTATTAAAATTATGAAGATGAAACTTCAATTTTTTTTATGAATTATATGAGCTATATTTTAAATTTTAATTTTTAAAATTAAACATTAATTATTTTCCACTATGATAAAAAAAAAAAATTCTTTGGAAGATATGATAACTTAATTTAGCAAAAAAAAAAAGTTTTTTTAAAAATTAAAATTAGGAGAGTAAAAGCACAAACTCTAAGTAAAAGAAACTAAACGAAAGTTAAATACAAATTTTTAAGATCAAATACGTCGTTTTAATGTTGAACTAGATTAATTATTGATGTAACTATCTTCACTCTCATGACAAAATTAAACTAGGCTTAGAAAGAAAGAAAGAGGGAAAAAAAAAAAGAAAAGAGGAAAGGGTATTGTGGTAACTATGAATTTATCCGAAGGTTTCTGCTGCTGCCATTAAAAGCCCACCAAGTTCTTCCTCCTCAGAAGAGAAAAAAAAGAATAATCTCCTTTTCATATCAGTAACCTCCAGACCCATAAACCATTTCTTCTAAATCATCAATTTCAATTCAAAAAACAGATCAAAGAGAAAACCCATCTCTTAAAAAATCTTCTTCTTCTGAGTGATGGGTGTGAGCTGCCGTTGTTCCCACACTTCACACATCACCGAAATCATAATCACCAGCTTCTTTCGCCATAAGTCTTAGACAAATTTTCCTCCAAATAAATCGACCCACTAAATAATCTTACCCGTTTTGTTAATGGCAATTTGAAACAGGGAATCGTTTCTGTGATTTTAGGACATATGGCGGGTCGAAGGGATTACGGCGGCGGTGACGGCGGCGGTGGTAGTATTAGTGGCGGTTCTTCCAATCATACTGTTTTGTTTCAGAGTCGTAGTGGATCTTTTGCTTCTGAGCCTCTTAATGCTTTTTTCCTTTCTGGGTCGTCTTCTTCTACTTCCCCTTCTCTGCTTGGTACTTCTTTTTCTTGATCTTTTTAGTTTTTGCCCCTGTTTGTTTGATTTATTTGATGATTTTTGGTTACCCTTTGGGTTTGTGTAGTGATTCAGATTGAAACTTGCTTTGTATCTGTTGAAAATTTCAATGTATTGGCTTCTTAAATTGGATCTTAATCTATGATTTTGAGAGTAAGCATAATTTGGTTTCTGCTTGCCAACTTAGTTTGGTGCAATTCTAGTTTTTCAATTGTGAAGAAAATGAAGCATCATGTTGCGGCTTAGTGATCAAGGGGGTCTTAAATAACTAAGAAATGTCAATCAAGGATGGTCAACTATCTCAAAGTTAATTTACTATGGATTTCCTTGACATCCAAACATTTTAGTGTCATGATAATAGTTGATGTATGAGCAAGCTGCCCGTAAGTCACGGATATCAAAAAATGTTGTGAAGAAGAATGTATGGGATAGATCTATGTATATCACTAGGGGAGTAAAACTCTCCTACTTGTTTCAAGAAGATATTTGATAATCATTTAATGTTTTTGATGTTAATGTCATGAATTATGTTATAAGACTGATGTAAATGCCTCTCTAGTTAGCTGTTTGATTGTATACATGCCCAACTTGATCTTCATGAATGATTGTTCTGGTTGTAGGTTCAAGATCCATGATGAGTTTTGAAGATATCCGTGGAGGAAACGGATCGAATAGACCGTTCTTTTGCTCATTCGACGGCGAAGAAAATGGGGATGAAGACTTGGATGACTATTTCCATCACCCTGAAAAGAAGAGGCGTTTAACTGCTGATCAAGTCCGGTTCCTCGAGAAAAGTTTCGAGGTCGAGAACAAGCTCGAACCGGAAAGGAAAGTTCAATTAGCAAAGGACATCGGGCTGCAGCCTCGTCAGGTTGCTATATGGTTTCAAAATCGTCGAGCACGGTGGAAAACTAAACAGCTGGAAAAGGACTATGAGGCTCTTCAATCCAGCTATGGAAGCCTCAAGGTTGATTATGAAAACCTACTCAAGGAGAAGGATTCACTAAAAGCTGAGGTAAAATGTTTTTGAAAACTCACTTCCATTGTTGATTAAGCTCTATTTGGTTGATTACTTGGTAACAATGCATGGATATTGCAGATTCTTCTCCTAACAGACAAGCTGCTTCACAAAGAACAAGAAATGGGAAACTCTGTACTGTTTGAAGTTGACAACTTTTCTGAAGAACAGCCCCATAATTTGGTTGCTGATTCACATTTGGAGGATGAAATCTCCAAATCTTCAAAGCTGGCTTGTAAGCAAGAAGATATATGTTCAGCAAAAAGTGATATATTTGATTCAGATAGCCCACACTACACTGATGGAGTTCACTCTTCACTTCTAGAGACTGGAGATTCTTCCTATATTTTCGATCCCGATCAGTCCGACTTATCGCAAGACGAAGAAGATAACTTTGGAAAGAATCTATTGCCTACTTACATCTTTCCAAAGCTCGAAGATGTCGATTACTCTGACCCGCCCACAAGTACTTGTAATTTTGTATTCCCCTTTGAAGACAATGCCCTTTGGTCCTGGTCTCAGTGAGTCCTTTTCTGTGTTGTGCTTTTCCTGTACTGTCTTTTTTACCTAAAGCCTGTTTTTCTGGTAATTCTTAAGTAATAAATCCAAGCGAATGGTAGCCCACGCCCACATGTCGACCCCGAGCCAGGTTTAGTTTCTGTCGATTCAAACCATCCTGTAGTCTTCGTAGGTTTTGGTTGAGGGTGGTTTTAATTGTTGAATAGTCTTTGTTTCCTTTGAATGTGATTAAATAAAATTTTCTCAATTTCCTGAATGATGCTTTTCATTCACTTAATATCTAATACTTTTGAAGAGATTAAGGTTTCTCCATTGTGAATCTAAACACTGTATTGAGCCCTATTTCATGGCTCTGGCTGAGTCTTTCTTGACCACAACTGTAGGCTTTTGTTTTACAAATGTTGGAAATCAGAAAAAGGAGCAAATTGCTAAGGGAGCAAAATGATGAGAAGCTGGTCTTTTTGCCATTTGATTTGTTTTTGAAGTAATGTGATGAAGAAAAAAGCCAGTTGACTTTAAAACATGCCATTAATGGGTAGCTTGGAGAATCATGTCACTAATAAAGTTACTTGTTCTTGTGGGGATTGTTCTTTTTTCTTCTTTCCATTGAAGGTGTTGGCAGTCAACTTCAAGATCCTAACAAAGCCTTTCTTTTGAAAAAAAGAAAAGAAAAATCATCTTTCGAGCATTGCATTCCATTGAAGTCTAGAGATACAATGACGACCACTCAATTGCCAATATACATTCTTTTAATATCTGAGTGTTTGAGCTAAGTTTACGCTCGACTATTTTCACAGGACATGCTGACTAATCCTGCGACATTTTCATCTCAAAGAAATTTATAAAATTTTTAAAAAAATAATTACTATGAATTAAACTCATAATCTCTTGGATCCTAAAGTCTCTTTCTAACCACTGACCAACCTATGATGGTTAAAATCGCCAATATATGTGAAGAATTACCTTGAAGATGTGGTTCGTAAAAGTAAATAGTAAAACCGACAAATTCTTTTGCTTAACATTAGTGAACTTACATATTGAACACAAATTCGACTATATAACTTTATGAAATACATGAATGCAACCAACTCGTGACGAAATCCATTAATGGATGAAGAAGAAAGAGAGAAATAGGAGACAAGACAAGGCACATGATGATTTGGTAGAGTTGATTAAAAAAAAATGTAGAATCTATGTGTGTGAAGAGGCATTATTTGAAGTGGAAGAAGCTGTGTCCAAAAGTGAGTGTTTTCATGGAAGACAAAAAATTTCATTAAGAAAATGACTTATAAACATAATGGATGAAGATGAATCAAATCAATGGATATTTCATCATGATCATTCAGAACCATGAATTTTTTTTAAAATAGAAAAACCCATAAAACCATCTTAATAATCACAATAATAAAATAATGCTACATTGATGGTGATTTCCCACTTACATGCCCCCATATAACTTTTGAGTTTAGTCAAATTATCCCATCCAAATCAAAAACCTTTCTTCTAAAATATAACTCATACATTTTTTCCAAATATATTTCCATCTTTTTCTCCTCTTTGTTCATAATTAAATTATGGAGAATTTATCATCTTTCACCCTCTTTAATCATCCACTCTTTACTTTACAAATAGATTCCAAATTGATCACTAAACTAAAACACAGTCTAACTATTTTAGATTAAAAGTTCATATATATATATATGTATGTATGTATATATATATGTATGTATGTATATATATATATATGTATGTATATATATATATGTATGTATATGTATATATATATATATGTATGTATGTATATGTATTCATCAATCTCACATGCAGTTGTACTATAAAATAAAAACAAAAAACTCCAAATTGATGTAAACCAATAAATTTAGTCTCATTTTACAATTTTCCTTTCTAGAATTTACACCTAAAAGAAGATATTGTTGTCTACATCAACTACAATCAACATCTTATCTTAGCTCTTTGAATTGATTCATTTCTTATAGACAATTCCCATCAAAATTATACAAATTTTGTTTTATTTTATCAAGTATTATTTTTAGTACAATACGAAGATTTTGAACACAACTTCTTGATTATCAACATATTTAAATGTTTCACTTATACACTATCGAATATTAAATCTAAGTTTAATTAATGTATCATAAAATTTAGAAAAAAATTCTTTTGGAACGGTGCAATAGTTAAGTGTTTGGACTTTCAGAATGTGTTCGTCTTTAGATTCCAAGCTCGAAGTGGTTGTGGAGATTCATTTCCCAGACGATCTCTAATTTTATTTCTAATCCTATAATATATTCCAGTGATATGGTCTAGAAATGAGTGGCAGTGCTCCAAATTTAGCGAAGAAGTAAAACTTCAAATTTCCAAATTATAAATCGAAAAAAAGATCTGAAAAAGAAAATAATAATAATAAAGCGGGGTCATACGTGGCGGAGATCTATTGGGGGTTAGCAAAGGTCAAGAAAGGCTAGGGGAGGGTAAACGCCAGAGCTACCTTATCTATTTTTCCTGTAGAGAGGAAGAAGCGAATACCAATAATAAAGCGACGCGTGTCAGGTAATTACCGGAGATAGCCGGTATGGATCTACCGTCAAGTAAAGCCCGGAACTGAGGGGCTTCGATAGATTAAAGCCACGTGTGCATAATGCTGGATTTTACTAAAACTACAGAGCCGTCACCATCAAAGTGGGGACAGGCAGAGCACTATGGTAAGAAAATAAATAAATAAAAGAAAAGAAAGTCCAAAGCCTCGTCTTGGAATCTCTACCGTGCTGGGCCCCACTGACGTGGACATGCTTGACCACCTGGCAACCGATCCGTGACTAGATCAGAGTAAAAACACACGGACTGGGCCCCGCCACTTTCCATCCTTTCTTCGTCTTTTTTTTTGGTCTTTATTATTAATTTCTGAAAACAACATTTTGAAAGGTATGATTTTAATTTGGTTTGATTTTTTTTATTAAAAAAATTAATATAAAACCGAGTAGAATTAAATATATAAATATTAAAGAAAAAATAAAATATATTCATATTCATATTCATATTCATATTTGATAGAAGAATCGATTGTTATATAAAATATCAAGCTAACACTATGAATATTATGTTGTTTATGAGAATAATTGTTTTTGGCTAGTAAAAAAAATTGAAACCTTAAAAATAGAACTAAAATTTAAATTGAAAACGAGACAAAAATAATTCTCATCAAAATCAAAATAAAAATCGAGTTTAAATGAAAATTGAACCAATAATTTTGTTATTTATTAGATATTGATTTGGATCCAATTATTAAAAAATTGAAAATATTGATTTAGTTGTCGATTTTACATAAAATTAACAAAAATCAAAATGACATCACCCTATATTCAAATTATAACTTTTGAATGACTTATTCTTTAATATTTGAATATAAAAGGTGAGAACTTCAACTTGGAATTTATTGTTGGTTAAAATAATATTTAAAATCGACGTGAATCAATTTCTATTACGAGTAATGTGCTAAAGGTACATATCCATTAGAGGAATAATTGTATGCTGCCTTGGCAGCATGCAGCCCGCCTATGTGTCAAAATCTGGGCCACTTTTTTAATTTTTTTTTTTTTAAATGTTGAAAAAAAAATAAAAAAATCAAAGGTCCAGATTTTGCCAAGTAGGTGGCTGTATGCAAGGCAACATGCAATTATTCCTCTATCCATTAAATGTGGATGTCGCACATGTACCTTGTTTTGTTCCTCTCCACGTCATTTCCACATCTTTATTTTCCACCTAATATATTTCAGAAATATTTTGCCCCTTAAACTAGTATTACTTCTATCATAAATTTACTAGTACTAACTCATAACATAAATGCTTAACAATGATTAAGAAGGTATAAATTTGAATCTCAAATTTAATTATTATTGAATTAAAATAATAGCCTTCATCTTTATTCATTTTCTTTTATTACAATTTATCTTGCATTTTATTAAAATATATATATATATATATTATATATTTTATTAAAATGTTTCCACGTGATTATTCATTTGAATTATTAATTTACACTTATGTAAATTAATATTTTTCAAATGAGTTCGAAATTTTATAGATACAAATTTAAAGTTTAAAGGTATAAATTGATTTTTTTTTCCTACATTTTTTAAAAATATTACGTAGTTTGTATCTATAATTCAAAGTTTAAAAGTATAAATTGGGTATAAATTGATTTTACTGAATTTAGCATCATTTATCATGTTTATACGTAATTTGGTTTTAATCTTTTTCTATGAGTAATGTATATATATTACATTTGGAGTTGAACATTCAAACCTCCAATCTCCTAATTTTGGATACATGTTCATAATTTGCTCACTTTGATTACCAATTACAATTTTGTTATTTTTTTAAAAATAAAAAATTACTTTGTTATTGATTTATTATTTTGTTTTTAACTATATCCATTGCCACATCAAATACCTTAAAGGCTTCAAAAGTATTTATTAGGTTGTTTTTAACTATCCAATGCCACATCAAATATTCACTAAAATTTCAATAATTTTCTTGTTGTCTGTCGATTGGTATTTCATATATATCTTTCCATAGATTACCTATTTAAATTCTCAATTTTCAAATATTATTGTTGTATAAAAAAAAAAAACTTTACGAATTTAGCTGCGATAAGTGAACCGGGTTGGTCAATTTTGCTCGACCGAGTTGGGGTATAGCCGAGCTTTTGGCCCTCTGGCCCTATCTCACCTGAGAAGGGATGGCATCAAAATAGACCCCTAAAAAAATGCTTAACCAGTTGTTTATACTCTCAATCCTCACGATATGCTTAATCAATTCTAATTAATTAATAGTTCATGGTTTTAATTTGCCCATTTTAATCATCTAACTAGTTCAAAATTGTATTACAAGTTTTGCCATATAGCTCTTCAAGTTTGTGTCAAAAAGTTTCTTAAACTTTGGAAATAATTAACAAGTTCCTTAATTTAAACAAATATTTAATAAGGTCGATCAATTTGTAGTTTTGTGTTTGGTGAATCTTCTAACAAATTCATTTTTTATAATCAAAACTAATTGATTACTTATTTATAAAATATTTATTTTGTCAAATAGAACACTTCATTCTTTTTTTTCTTTTTTTTTTTGAGTACAAGTTGAGGGAAGGGGGATTACAAATACAGATTTCAGGAATCAAGTTCGTGACAGTGAAATGGAAATGAATTAACACCAAATCAGATAATCAATCGCGCTATCGATTCATTCAATCTTAGTTGTAAACTTGGTGTCTAGTAAACCTGTAAACTTTAGAAAATATCAAATATGTTAGAGATTTGTTATATACAAAATAACAAAGGCAAAAAACACACTCATAAAAGTTCAAAAGTCCTTTAGAACCAACACATATAATTTAAGATTTCAAATAATTTGACATTTTAGAAGTTTAAAGACCAAATAAACACATATCTAAGTTTATAATTCAACCTTATTCAAATGTTAATTTAGCATCATATTTAGCCATGTTTCACAATTCTAAGCTTCATCCTCATAGCATTTTTCATTGTTTTCAAAATTACATAAGTTTAGATGAGTTGGTTCAACTAACAAAAGCATAACTCAACTAATAGAAGTGTGCATCTATGATGAAGAGGTCATGTGTTCGAATTTTAAATCTTAATTATTGCTGAATCCAAAAAAAGAAAAGAAAAAAGAGTTGCATAATACAGTATATAACAAAAATGAACATATCATATTATACATATTTAGAGCAACAAACTTGTAAAAGCTCAAATACACAAAATAGGGAAGAAAATTTACAATTAAATTTGAGAGTGGAGAGGCAATTGGGAGTTGTATGGGGTTGGATATTTCAAGATGGATCCAGGAGCATGTCCTTTTGGATAAGAATTATTATGGGACCAAAAATATTTGTTGGGGGAGTGACAATGAATTATTTCTAGGTGTTCATTGAATTCCAACCCCTAAAAAATGAGCTTTAATTTGGGAGACCTTCAATAATGGTTGTTCAATGTATCACACACTTTACTTTCAAAGCTTAAAATTTGAATTTTTCCTTCAAGTACACCACTAACTCTTGCTGCAACCAAAAATAAACATACCCATATGATACAATTCAGTATTTTCACTCTTTTTGTATGATTATAGATCTAAGATTTGAGCATAGCAAAGGCAAATGTATTCTTATATTCATAACTGTTTAGGTTAGCTTATGATCACTCGACTATTATTATGAGACATACTGCTTAACTTTACAATATTTAAATGTTGAGAAAATACATAAAGACAAACTAATTTTTAAGTGAGTGATCAACATGAATTAAACTTAAAATCTCTTAATTACTGCCTCAACCAACATGGATTAATTTCTAAATATGTATGTTCGTACTTCAAATAGTCACTTTATTCATCTACTAAATAACCTATTTAAATGATTAGAAATGATCAATTATATATAAAATAAGGCATAATTTTGTAATATGGTTAACTTCAGCCTGACTTAACTTATATTAAGTGTATATCCTTCATCATGAGGTCACATTAAATTGATCTAAACTTTGAATTGAGTAACCATTTTTAACCTTGGGTAAATAAAAGCTTCATAATATATGATCATCTCATGACATTTTTATTTCTCATTTCTTATTATTATAATATTAAAGAAGAAAAAAGTACTAAAGATTCCAACGATGCAAATTTGTTTGATAAAATTTCAATTCTATCCTTAATCATTTAAAATTCTTACTATTTACTAATAATAAAATTTGCAAGAGTTAAACTCCCATTAAATCGCTCTTTTATTTGCTTATTTGGATAAATAGGCGTGTCATATGAATGTAGTGTACTTTTCGTGTTGAACTTAATTTCTATTTGGCTTCTAAAATTTTTGACATTTTTGGTTTTTCAAATTTGAATTTAATCCATTAAAATTTTAAAAGTGATGTGTATGACCCTGAAGATTTGCACGTAGTTTATAATTGATCTTGATTATAAATATATATATGGTATAAAAAGGTTAAATTACAAATATAATTATCGTGTGTCTGTTTACTGCATTACAAATTTAATCAGTAAATTCTTGAAATGTTTAAAATTCACGAATCTATCAAATATAAAAGTTGAAATCTTATAGTTCTATTAGACATTAAAATTTGATTATATATTTCAAAAAGTTTGGATTTTCTTGAATTCGAAAGTCTAAAGATCTATTAAATATAAAGCTAAAAATGTAGGGATGAAAAAAAAAATTGAAAATGTAGGAGCCTATTGATAAAAAGTTGAAAATGCACGGACTAAATAAATGCAAACCTCAAATTTTAAGAACTAAGCTTCTAATTTAACCTATAAATAAATTTTATTTAAAAAATACATAGCACATAAGAATTTTATTTAAGCTAACAAGATCATAGTACAAACAAACATTAATGTTATATGATCATGAATTCCAATCTTTCTACCTTAATTAATGTTGAACTAAAACATAATGTTAACATATATTAACTCCTGACATCATTTCATTAAGCCATAGTATTAACTTTACTATGATAACCTTTTTTTTAATTCCCATAAATTTCATGAGTTTATTAGAAAAATCAAATACAAATTCAAATTTTTCGAAGATCAGCATGCCACTTTTGAAACTCCAACAACCAAATCAAAACAAAAACTTAAACTTCAATCACAAAATATGATAGTTTTAGAAATTTAAGAATCAAATAAAAATAAGTTTAAATTTCATGGCGTAAAAGTATGTTTTACCCTACGCATAATTTTGTTAGTGGTGGATTGAATTTTATCAATAGGTTTGTTGAGTTTCATGTAATATCAACACATTGATTTAATTAAATCAAAACATTTTTTTCAACGAATTTTAATAAACTTTTGACCAAAACCCAAATGAAAGTATAAAATATCATTTTGCTCCTATATATATACTTTAAATAAAATTTAAAATTTATCTATATGATGAGTTATTTTTATTATCAATTTTTCTTTATTTATTTATTATTTATTTTTTTTTTTTTGAATTCTACTCTAAATTGAGAGTGGGGAGATTTTAACCCCTGAGTTCATGTTCAATAAATATATATTAATGTTCATAAAACTTATTCTAAGTTGACTTTTTTCACTTATAAAAATTATTCTAAGCGGACGTTTTTTCTACTAGTTTTAAAAATATCTAAACATTGTGTTATTTTTGTGTACTAAAATTATTATTATTAAACCAATTACATTAAAAATTACCTATTTGAAGATAAAGGGATTAAAGTAGAGTGTATTTTAACGAAAAAGGAAAAATGAAAGAAAACTTACTATGAAGCAAAGAAGAATACATCCAGCAGCACCCGGAAACAGGGCGAACCAGAAATTCAGATGCTGCAACTTAGCTCCATCGATGAACAGAATCGGCAAGCTTGCAGCTAATTAACATCACCAATCAAATCAAATCAATACACATTAACAAATAATTAAACAACAATTAGGCCTCGCAAATTAAGTGGCTTAATTTCAACCTGGTGGATGCAATGAACCAGTATAGATCATGAACGCCATTGAAGCAGCAAGAGCAGAGCTTCGAGCCTGCCATCCAGGCCCCAACAAAGCAAGCGCCAAAACCCCGATTGCCGCACACCCAATTTGGGCCACGAAGATATTGTACTTCTGCATCAAAAACACAAACAAACCCAATTCAACAAAGAAATTTAAGAGCTTTTTTTAATTTGAAGCAACAGGCAAATTGAAAAGGGACAAGTACACGAGCGGCAGGGGATGATGGCGTTGCGAACAGGACGGCACAGACGGCTCCGAGTGGTGCGATTGTCATCGAAAGCCCCGTTGCTGCTAGGATTTGATCCATTTTTCCCAGTACTGCCATTGCCGCAAATGCCCCTGTTTCATGAAATTTCTCATCAAATTCCGGTTCTACAATATTGGATTATGATTCAATCAGTTTCGAGCTCTTTTCGATTTTCGAGGGGGTTTTCTTTTTGCACTAACCTGCAGAAGGCCACAGCATATCACTGAGAGGAGGAGAAACAGAGACCTTTTTGGGTTTCGACCCATCTGAAATCGGTACACCAGCAATGCCAGACACCACAATGCTCCGGCTTCGTCTACTCAACGACCGATCTTCTGAAATCCCTCGTTTTCCATTCAAGAGATGGCAATTCGGCTGCAAAGAAACAAATGAATGATTTGGTAGCAGAGAAGCCGATGGAGCTTGTAATTGTACTCTGTAACTCGGTTGAAACTGCCGGTGACAGAAATAGTGATGGATCGGCTTCAATTGCAGGCTCATACCGGATTTTACCTTCGACCCACCAAAAACCTTCTATTGTTCTATCTCAACCACACCTTGTTTAGGATATTTGGGGACAAAACAGGGGAAGAAGAAGAAGATCAAGAAAAACAGAGTACGGCAAAAGCAGCAAACAAGTTTGTGATATAAAAAATAATGGTAAGAAACAGAGTATGATCAGTAAATTAATGGCATGCAAGATGAATTCAGACGTGAATCTGACAAAAACACCATCTGGATAGAAATGGGATTTGGGAAAAAATTCTGAAGAACACAAAGCCCTGAAAAAAGAAAAATAAACTCGAGGCTGTGTTGCAGAGTTGGCCTTTGAAGAGGATCAAAGGCCATCTGCAGAAAGAGACAACTCCATTTCTGTATTGTTGCCACCTCTCAAACATTAAAAATACAAAAGGTAAATCATATTAAAATGGAAAAGTCAATAAATAATAGCAGCCTTTACCTTTCTCTCTTTCCCATCGGAGCTTGTCCTTATCTAGAAATACTAAAAAAAAATCATCAGCAGCCAATAAGAAAACTGAGATTAAGTTGTAGTTGCAATATGTTACTATTTGAAGTGAACAACTACAGAGAGGGTCAGGAGTTTGAGACTGATCCTCTTGCAGATGGGTTGTCCCCTGACAGGTTCGATTTTTTTAAGGTAAGAGAACAGTCAGGAAAAACCCATGTTATTTATTTCTCAGCAAAGTCTGGTTACATACAAAATTTAGAGAAATAGATGACAGCAAAAGGTCATAATAGATGGCAAAGTTTGGTGGTTTATAATGTTACCAGGTGTTACCAGGGGCATTGGGTTCACTGGTACTGGAATCTTAGGTCATAATCGAATTCTTCAAAATTCCTGATACGAGTTTTGGTTCGTTGTTAGCCTACTTCGGAATACAATGAACCAAATTCTGATTTGGATTTCAAATCCGACATAACCGAAACCCATTACAACCGACAAAAGACGGGCTAACTTAAAAACCCTTTTGCCACAACTTCAACATTCAGTGATAAATCAACCATTATGTTACACAGTTTTATTTCTACAAAACCATACATTATCTGTAATTTACCAGTCAAGACAGAGACAGGCTAACTATCAAAATCCATGACGATCTGCATATTCCATTGAGAGATGAAATATTCAAGGACTGCCAGTGGATCAAATAAGCAGATTTCCTCTCTGTTACAAAATGTTCAAGAATAATCAGAATGGGACTCGTAGAAATCACTAGGATATGGTGACATGACTTGTTGCTCTAGAAACTGCAAAACTTGACTCATGGATGGCCGATTGTCTGGGTCAGCATGTGTGCATTTTGCTGCTATTTCAAGAATTGCTTCTACAGTATCGGCATCGACGTCGTTGCACCTTTTGTCAACTATCTCATCCAATTTGCTTTCTCCCAATAATATGCGCATCTGTACAGAATCATCATTTTGTAACAGTGAAAATTTAACGGCAGCAAAATTGAGTTCAAATGGCATTAGCGTCTATCTTTCCTTGACGGTTCCATCATAGTAATGGATTTTATTACTAAGATTTTAGTTGTTGTTTAGCCATACTTTTAGAATCATACAGAGTAATGTTTAGGGCAGAAAACAAGAGTAGTTTTTTAGAGCATACCCAACCAACAACATTTAAGCCTCGCTTCACAAATGATGGATCAGTTGGTCTTCTCCCAGTCACTAGCTCCAGTAACAAAACTCCAAAGCTGTAAACATCTGCTTTTTCAGTTGCTCTCCCACTTTGTAGGTATTCTGCATACAAATAAGCAAAGTTAGCCATATAACAAAGGAAATGTTTTTAAATCATTCTCGAAATTGTTACATCGACGGTTCTTTCAAATCCAGAAGTTTAAGCGCATAGTTAAGGTGTAACTAATGAGCACCTGGAGCCAAATAACCAAATGTTCCAGCAACAACAGTTGTGACATGAGCATCCTCATCAACCAAAAGCTTGGCGAGTCCAAAGTCAGATACATGGGGCTCTAAGTTTTCATCAAGTAATATGTTACTCGATTTAATATCACGATGCAAGATCTTTGGACAACAATCATGATGCAAGTATGCAATCGCCCTAGCAGAGCCCAAGGCTATCCTTAAGCGAGCTCTCCAATCCAAATGCTGTTTTTCTGGTTGCTGTTCTGAATGAGATACAAAAAGGAAACAATAATTATATGTTCACATTTAGAGTACAACCTGATAGGACATTATAACTAGTGGAAAGATTCATAGAGGCTGGACAGATTTATGTTAATGTCATACCATGCAAGAAATCGTCGAGGCTGCCCATTGCAAGAAAGTCATAGATAAGAAGTTTTGAAGTTGGAAGACTACAATATCCACGCAAATTGACCAAGTTTATATGTTTGATGCAACCCAAAATCTCCAACTCTCTCTCGAATACTTGGTCTGAACCTTTTCTGCTTCCATCAATCTTTTTAACAGCAAATGTTCCACAATCATTCATGACCATTCGGTATACAATTCCAAATCCTCCTGAACCGACAACATCTTCTTCGTCTAGTGACTCCAGCTTTTCGATGATCTCACATGATGGATATGGTAGGTCACCGTGAAAAGTAATAAGTTTTGTGTCTGTTGTACAGTGAGGCTTTGCATCAGTTGGAAAATGCTAAAGAAGAAAAAAAAACAGCAACAAGAACTAAGGATTACTTGGTTCATGAACCACTTGCTTTTTGACTTCACTGTATCTCTTGGCAGCTCTTTCCTTCTTTGATAGCCACCGGATCCACAAAAATGGAACAAGCACTACAAGTGCAACACCCATTGTGGACATTGCACCAATTATTACTCCTTTGATGTAGCGTGAAGGTCTTTTCACAGGCACTACAGAAAGTCATGAACAAGTATCTTTAAGCAAGAACTTTGAAGTCTTACAAGACGATAAAAGTGATTTAAGTTGAAGTGTTGTTTTTCAGCAAGCTAACCAGAAGTTTCATCACTTTCAGCATGGGGCAACACTGCAGGGAATCCCATTGAGGTTCGGCAGGCCTTGTTAACTTGATGACCACAAAGATCTAGATTGCCAACAAACCTGTAATCGAAGAGGAAGGATGAAAATGGTAGAAAATTACCGGAACTGAAAAAAAATAAACAGGCATTCGTAAATGAGAGAGAAAGTAAGGAAGTAGAAAAACCACAGCAAGTTTCCAAATTGTCTAGTTCTTACAGATGATAAGCGGAAGCCCCTCCAATATAGAAAGTCTAAATTTTCAGATATAGGATATCACATGTGTAAAAGTAAATCTTGTATGAATGTAAATTTTGAAAAATACATAGATTTGAGTACTTACGAATTGCTTCCAAAAGTGCTAAGAATTCCAAAATTTGGAATTTCCCCAAAAAAAAAGTTGGTGGACAAATTCCTGTGAATGAAATGAAAAAGGTAATTTCAAAACGATGGTATAACTCTAAGTGAACTCTTATTGTGGCACAGCTAACAGTGCTATTCAACTTACAAATGGCGCAGAAGTGAAAGACGGCCAATGGATGATGGAATAGCACCCTTCAACAAATTGCTTGATAAATCCCTAAATTCGAACCTCAATATTAAGAGAATATGAAATAATGAAATGAAAAGTTGCCAATATTATTAACTCAGTGTAAATGAACAGTGCCAAATAGAACTTCAATATCGATCAAATCGCCCCAAGTCAGATACATGCTTTTCATCGACTAAATCACAATCTCAAATAGCCCAAAACAAAGACTTAAAAATGCCAAACCATTCAGGAAAACTTACAGTACTGTAAGAGAAGAAAGGCTTCCAATATCCGATGGTATGCCGCCTTGGAGATAATTAAACCTCAAATACCTTTGAAGATGCTCAAAAATATCATTTGGATGAATGTTTATGCATTGTATGAAAATAGTAGTAACAACACTCTTCACTTACAGAGCTCTGAGCTGAGTACATTTAGTGATTTCATTAGAAATATATCCATGTAAGCCATTTTGGTGAAGTGCCCTGTTTACATTCAAAAAGATAATGAGGAAAAAGTAAGATGAAATCTCTATTCAAAACACAAAGTTTCAAAACTTCAGCTTCTTTCCCATCATATTATTTAGAGGAGGAAAAATGTAGGAGAAGAAATGGCTGCAGAACTTACAGTCTCTGTAACCTACTGAGTTTACCAATGCTGGGAGAAATAATCCCTCCTAGTTGCATGTAAGGTAAGTTACTGAAACATCCAAACCAAAATCAAAAGTTCAATTTTTATTAATGGTAAACCGGAATCGAAGCTTTGCTACACTACATACTCAAGGCTCCGACCAAGGAGCCAATAAGAGATTTTACAATTAGACTCGCTCGTCGGTTTTAAACCTGAGACCGCCAAAGGAACATAAATCAGAGACCTCATGCCTCAACCAACGAGGCCGCACCTTAGCTACCAAAAGATCAATTTCCAGAAGAAACAATACAATCCTAAGAAGAACACAAATGTGGAAAGTGGCATACATTGAGCTGACCCGTTGATCCTCAGGGTGACAAGAGATACCGGTCCATTTGCAGGGAGACTCATCAGAAGCATCCCAATCACCAAGGAGGTTCTTACTATCATTAAAACCCCTTCTAATTTCCAACAACGCTAAGCCTATACCATTGAACATTAGAAAAATACAAGACATTAGCTGTAAAAACTCGATCCAATCATCCAAATGAAACAGAAAACATACCACAACAAACCATCAAGCTACTAGTTCTATTCGATTGGTTCAAAAGCAACTAACACAACACATTTTTCAGCACATCCACATGAAAAAAGGGGGACAAACTCAAAGAACTCAAACAGGGGAAAAACTTAAAAAGGGATTTACCATCTGGAGTAAGAGCAAGCGTGGAAGAGCTGAAAAGGGTCGATAGTAAAAGCGATGTAAAAGCCAAAACAAACAAACCCATTTGAATTTTGTTGCACATTGAGGATTCTGAGGTTCAATTAGAGAAGAATGAAGATTAGGGTTTGAATGTGATGATAAAAGAGAGGAAGGGTTGGGTTGGAGTGCAAAGGAAGCTTTGAAATGAGAGGAAGAAGGCGCCATTATTAAACAGAATAATCATTCGAACCGATGATTTTCAGTAGAAGCTTTTTTTCAAAGTGGGCATTGAGAGTTGTGCAAATCAAACGCAAAGAGAAATTCAAAAGTTAATTTTTGGGACATATTTTCCCTCGATCGTGACACTTCACTCCAAACAGGGAATTAAAATTCTTTTTTTTTTTTTTTTGACAGGGGGAATTAAAATTCTTATTTGGCTTGTAGTTGTTTTATTATTATGGCTTAAATCCTTTATAAAAATCATTATCATGGGAAAAAGATGGAAATACTATTCACATCTTAAAAGGTTCAATTGGAAATTTCAAGTTATCTTTTAGAAAAGTATCAAACTTTAACGTTTATTTTGTATTTACAACGTAATTCTTTCAAAATATTTAATACGTGGTTTTTCAATTTTGTCTACTGTGTTTAAAATTATTTAATATTTAATCGATCTTTGAAGTTTTATTTTATTATTTTTGTAATATCAGTGCAATTTATTTATTATAGAGTATTGTCCCTTAGGTCAAAAGTTTTAATTGAGTATCTCATAAGTCCCTAATTTATGCAATTTATTTATTATATATGTGTGTATTTTTATTAAACATTAAATTGAAAATAACGAGAATTCAAAAAAAGAAAAAATAAAATAAACATCTTGACTACTCAAAATTCAATTTCATGTTTAATGGATCCATAATTATCATTAAAAAATGTGCCAATGATATATTAGACACAAAATTAAAATTTTACAAATTCGTGAACACATTTAAATAAATAATTTATTCAACACAAATTTGAATTTTGAATTTTGAAATATATATCATACAATTTTCAAAACTTAAGGAATAATAGACATAACACACCAATGTAATCTACATCATAGATTCATATTTTGTGGCATTTACCCATAATCAAACTTAAACGTTATTTATAAACAAACTATTAATTTTGAAAATAAACAAACTATTAATCTTATACTAAGTGCAAAGAGCTAGGAGGCCTGTTTAATTTTTTTTTGCTAAACACAAATTTCTTCTAAAAGATTGCTATTCATATTTCGTTTTTCTTTTATTGTACATGAAAAATACTCCCAAAAAAATCTTTAAAATTCAATTTTATTTTAATGAATATTGTCAATTTTTTTAACAACACAGCACGTTATTATTCCTATGTTATTAAATCAAGAAGTCAAAATTGTATTAAACACCGAAAAAAGGCATGGGACTTTTTTCTTTATTTGTTTGAAAAAAAGGTATGGGACATAAACAACCCACGTACTTTGTTACGTAACTTAGTATATTTTCCGTTATACCTAAATTGTCAATCATATGCCAACTTATTTGATAAACATTGGTTTCACTTCAAAACTTTTTTGGGTGATTTCCAACTTTAAATTGTAGACCAAATATATATTTGAATTTCCTCTCTATAACATAACATAAGTGGGGGTGTCATCATCATGTCCTCTTAAATTAAATAAATATTTCAACTTTATAAATTTTGGTACCAATTATATAAGTGTGATTCCATTAAAAATAAATAAATAAAAAAAAAACAACAAAATTAAATGAATAACATAATTTAAAAAAAAAATCGTGATAAATCCATGAAAATGATTAAATGTCGACACTTAAAATTAAGTGAACTGACTATCTTTAATCAATTCAACTAATTGAAAATGAAAGCAATAACTTCAGTGGTTGAAAGTAGTCAATTTTAAGTGATTGAAAGCATATGAGTTTGGCTAATTGACAGAAAGACAATTCTAGAATATTAAAAAAAAAACACACACACAAAAATCTACTCTAAATGAAATATATTTTTTTTAAAGTGATATAATTAAAATGTGGTAAAAATTGCATATCTATAACAATTTCCCTTTTAAAATACAGCAAATTTATTTCTCTAGTAACAAAAATTCTAAAATTCCAAAAACAAAAACAGACTTGGAATAAGTGTGGGAGAAAGAGAAGAGAAGAAG
>JBBMKA010014166.1:21281-32455 GCA_037833695.1 Sechiopsis laciniata
TCTAGTAACAAAAATTCTAAAATTCCAAAAACAAAAACAGACTTGGAATAAGTGTGGGAGAAAGAGAAGAGAAGAAGGAAAAATAAAAATAAAAATAAAAAAAAAAATCATGCATTTGGGGTGGAGGCTAAAAACGAGAAAATAGGATCAGCTGCAGTAGAAAACCAACCCCATAAAAAGATCTCATCAACCATTTCAATATGGACCATTTCCACAGCTGCTAATTTCCTTCATTCCTCTCCCTTTAAGATTTCTCATTCCAATCTCTAACACTTCTGTAACATAGCTGCCATGGAACTGGAATCTGCACTTCCCTCTTCGCAGCACCCACCTCCGCCCCCTCGCCGGACACCGGGAGGATGGCGTGCCGTTAAATACATTATCGGTAACAAACAATGCTTGCTTACACACCGATCTGTAGCTATTGCATTTGTATTTTCCTTTCCAAAGCTTGCATTCTTGGTTTTGATCTGCCCCTAATCCGAATAATCTTCTTCTTTTGAAGGGAATGAGTCCTTTGAGAAACTGGCATCCATGAGTCTGATATCGAATATCACTGTGTATCTGAGCACCAAATACAATATGAATGGCATTTTTGTGGTTAATGTGGTTAACATTTGGAGTGGTACCTCCAACGTTACCACTTTAGGTGGTGCTTTCATTGCTGATACTTGTCTCGGCCGCTACCGCACCCTTCTCTACGGCTCCATGGCATCATTCTTGGTAACTTTCATCAATCAACTTTCTCCCTTTTTGAATTTATGAACAATCAACAAATCTTTTGATTCCTAATTGTCTTGAAAAGGGAATGGGGGTTGTTACTCTCACGGCAGGTTTCAACCAGCTGAGACCTTCTCCTTGCAATGCCGAAGTTTCAGAACATTGCCCACAGCCACATTTATGGCAGCTCCTCGTGCTATTCTCCAGTCTCGGTCTGTTATCGATTGGTGCCGGTTGCATTCGTCCCTGCAATATTGCGTTTGGAGCCGACCAATTCGACACCACCACAGAAGAGGGCAAGGCTCAACTAGGAAGCTTCTTCAATTGGTGGTATCTCTCTTTCACCATTGCCTTGCTTATTGCCCTCACTGGCGTCGTTTATGTTCAGACCAATGTAAGTTGGACCCTCGGCTTCGCCATCCCCACCATCTGTTTCTTCGTCTCCATCTCGGTTTTCTTATTGGGCCGCCATACTTATATCATGGCCGAGCCTAGAGGAAGCCTATTTTCCGATATGGCAAGGGTCATAATTGCTGCCTGTAGAAAACGAAGACATTCGGTTTCGTCCTACTCGTTTTATGACCCTCCAGTGGCAGATTCTTCATATGAGGAAAAGCTTTTCCATACAGAGAGGTTCAAATGGCTAGATAGAGCTGCGATTATAGTGAATCCAGAAGAGGAATTGAATGAACAGGGGAAACCCAAGAATCCTTGGAGATTATGCAGTTTACAACAAGTGGAAGGATTCAAATGCCTAGTATCAATTATCCCCGTATGGATATCAGGAATTGGGTGTTTCATAGTATTCGATCAACCTAACACATTTGGGATTCTACAAACATTGCAATCAAACAGAACAATCGGACCCCATTTCGAATTCCCACCCGGATGGATGAACATGGCCGGTATGATTACTCTATCTATATGGATCATAATCTACGAAAGAATCTTCATCAAAACAGCAAAGAAAATCACAGGAAAAGAGAAAAGACTTACAATAAACCAGAGAATCATCATAGGCATCGTCTTGTCGATTCTGTGTATGGTTGTCTCCGGAATCGTCGAGAAGAATCGAAGAAACTCCGCATTGAAGAATGAATCGTTCGTTTCACCAACAAGCTTCGCGCTGCTGATACCGCAGCACGCACTTACCGGTTTGATGGAGGCTTTTGCTTTGATAGCGATGATGGAGTTCTTCACAATGCATATGCCTGAGCATATGAGAACTGTCGCAGGCGCCATCTTCTTCCTCACGCTCTCAGTTTCAAGCTATTTGAGCTCTCTGATTGTGAATCTGATACACTTTGTGACGGCTAAGAGTGCGAAATCGCCATGGGTGGGGGGAAATGACCTAAACGAGAATAAGTTGGATTACTACTATTTCACGATCGCCATTGTTGGAGCTTTGAATTTGCTGTACTTCATCTTCTTCGCAAGCCGATTTGTGACGAATGTTGTTGAGAAATCGAAATCAATGGATGATTCGCCAGTGAAGACGACGAACGAAGAATGTTGAAAATGCTTGAGCTGTAACAGTACGCGCGCAATTTATCTTTGTACAGTGAAATTAGGGTTTTTGTTTTTTTTTTTCTTTTTATAATTTTGATTAATATATGCAGTTCTTTTTTTACTAAATAAAGATTTTCAGTTGATGGATTTTTTTTTTTTTAGTACATATTGGGAGAGGTGGACAAATACTAATTCTCGGGATCGAACTTAGAATGTTTGTGTTGAATTGATTTACAACCAAACAATGAAACTAATCGATCTGATCTATACACTATCCCAAGTTTCTTTTTCATATTCCTTAAAAGTAGAGGTGTCCATAGACTAAAATAAGTTAGGTCAGATTGGTCAATCCATCAACTAATTCAATCTTATACATTAAAATAACATAACTATCTTACACACGATTATATATATATATATATATATATATATATATATGTATATATATTATTCTTAGTTCGTTTTAGATTGGATTGAACAAACCAAAAAGTAGTCAACCCAAAATTGACCCGACCCAAAGAAAATAATAACTCAATTCAATCCTTCCGATTTCAGTTGGATATCTGGAATGCTCTGGTTATCAATTTTTGTACACTCCTAACTAAAGTTAACAAAAAAAAAATCAAAGAGTTATTTTTCGAGTAAATTATAAGTTAATCTATATGATTCGAAAAAAGTTAAAGTTTAATCTCTATAAAAAATAATAAATAAATAAAAAATAAATAAATAAAAAGTTACAGTTTAGTTTTATGATTTTTAAAAAATTAAAATCAAGATCTTATGATTTTTAAAGAGTTAAAATTTTGTATTATAAGAAAAATAATCTTCCGAATTAAGTTAGTACATTTGGGCAATATTCCATCTTAATGCAATTTGTGATGTTTTCATAAAAGAAAAATAAGAGAGAGGTTGAAAAAATCCAAATATTTGAGAAATTTTCAAAATCATTTATAACAAAAAATGGGGATGTAGCTCAGATGGTAGAGCGCTCGCTTAGCATGCGAGAGGTACGGGGATCGATACCCCGCATCTCCAATTTCTTTTTGGGTTTTAATATTACCATTTTCGTCCTAGAAAAAATGTTGCTCTGTTTAGAATTTTTTTTTTAATGTTCTTTGAAGGTTCCTTGACACGGCTGCAATCATAACTCCGGAAGACCAAATCATCAACCATGATGGATCAGTAGCTCATCCATGGCGGCTTTGCAGTTTGCAGCATTCAGCAAGTTGAAAAACTGAAATGCATACTATCGCTCATTCCCCTTTGCCCAACCAGTAACATTTACCAAGTCTCCATAGTCCATCAAACTTGTGAAGTGTTCCAAGCGATTCCATCCGATCACCGTCTTGGCCCCTTCGGTTTCAAGATCCCAGCAGCTTCCTTCCGCATCTTTACAATGATTTCGGTGTCACGTCACCATCTAGGTACCGATCTACGACAGAATTCACATCCTTGCTCTTCGAAAACTCACTAGAGACAACAATGGCATAACTCTTCTCCAAAATGTGAGTGTTGGCTTGACACTCAATATAGTGTTACTATTTGCTTTAGTTGCGACCAGGAGAAGACATTTAGCTCTTGAGAAACCAATTAGTACAAAATTTGGAAGAGATGCCCTATTTTTTATAATCCGGAATCAAAGTCTCGCCACACTACATACTTGGGACACCTGCGACCATTCCAAGACTTGGGCTTGGAAAAACACTAGTGATATTACAATTAAGCTCACTCGGAGGTTTCGAACCTGAAATTTTATGTTAAAAAGAGAGCTTCATTGTCTGGTTTGTGGTTGATACCTCAGTTCATCTTGAGAGGAATTTCTGAAGCTCTCGCATCTATTGCTTTTATTGATTCTATAACAAGCAAGTTTTAGAGAACATGAGAAGCATTGGAGGGTCATTCTTGTTTGTTGTGTAGTTTCATGATTTCAGTGTTTCATTACTCTAATACCAAGGATGGATATTGGCATGGCACTAGACACTGTCGCCATGCTTCTCTCTGCCTTTTTTGAAACTTTCACACCCATTTCTCAGATTGAGTTCTTTTTCCAAGAAAAAGACCCAGACAACACAAGTAGCATCGAAAGGATCGGTTGCGTTTTTTGGGTATGCAATATCTAGCTACCTTGGTAGTTTCTTGATTTCAGTGGTTCATGAGAAGATAAAGACCGGTGCCATTGAAGATCGGATTATTTCTACTGAGCTGGCTACAAAGCTCTAATTCTACACGACCTTTCAAAGCTGGGTTACAAAGAATCTCGTGTCAAAGATCCAAACATAATTCTTGTTGATTGAAAACTTTCTTATATAAATAAGCCTACAACTTCATAGTATCAACTGTTTTAACAGAAGCAGGTTGACAAAGAAGGTAAGTGGTTTTGTTTGTCTTTATGTATCAGTGAAATGGAAAATTTTAATGGTGCTGAGTAGACACAATATGATGGTTCATTTTTCCTTTAAAGTGATGGAAAACACCATAAGAACCCAGTGGATAAAAGGAGATCCAGAAAGTTAGGAATGAACAAAATGACATAATTTCATAAGAACTTCCCTCTCAGGGCGCCTCGGTGCATTACAGGATACATGCCAAGTCCAGCAATAGAAAGAAAGACTAATACAACACAGAAAGCATAAAAAACGACAGAGTCCTCTAACATGCTAAGAAACTAACAGCCAAGTACAGGTGTAAATGGTTGTTTCATCCTTCTTTACCTTGCAAATAGCATATGCCAATTGCATATCTTAATACCAGCAGTCAGCATGCAACTACAAGACTGTATTTTTTTTACACTATTGGGCATCACCTTACACAGTGTATGATTGTTGAATCGTTTCGATATCGAGACCCTTCAATCTCACCACTGATTCCACATGACCTTTCAGAGTATGGAGTTCCCTCAATCTGCAAAGTTTATGAAATGAAACCGAATTGGTAGTTGCAGAATGATAACATAAACTTGCTTACAGTTTCAAATGCATATATATATTGTCAAACCAAGAATGATGTTCGAGTTTCCAAGAAAACGATAAACGTAATAAACTACCAACAGATGAGTATTTGCAGCATACCTTGCAATTTCAGCTCTCCTTTTGGCTTCTTCAGCCATGTGGTTGAGTTCTGTGAAATGAGTCCGCTCAGTGAACATCTTCGTATCAGGCGGTTGCAGACCGTGCAGCGTTCTTTGTGCGTGAGCCCATTGCAGCTCACGTTGTTCCTTACCGAAATCCTTTTGTCTTGTGAAAGCAACCTATAAAAAAACACAAGTGAATAAACCAATTGATGCTTAACTTCAATAGGTAAGATGCTGGAAACGGTACAAATTAATACCCTTTGCTCAAGCATGAGATCCCAAGCCTTTCCACTCAAAGCATATCGAATAGCGAACTTAATTGGATCAAGAGGAATATAAAAAACGATGTTATAAAGCCAAATTACGCCAGCCCAACCCCAACCGATTCCTTCAATGGCAGCAAAACTCCAATTAGCATAGACAGCAATCAGAGTGGCAACCTGTTCATCAATAGATCCAAACTTAGTATTCTCTTCCAAAGTTCAACTGAAAATACAGGTGAAACAATTCATAAAAATTTTGCCTTACCAGTTGAGCAAGTATAAAAGCCACTACAAGAAATAGCCCAGGACGCTCAACGTAGGACCAACTCCGAGATCGCGTAACAAAAATGAGGGCCTGACTGATAGTGCTCACTTGCAGATATATAGCCGAGGCTAGCTTCCGGAAGTCGTCATGAGCTGTTTTTTCAAGGGTTGGCACCCCAAAGACTCGCTGAAATTTTCACAAAATGTGATAAATGAGCAAAAATGAAAAGAACTGCAGTTCAAATCTTCAAAAGATTAAACGTTTCAAGTTGGATTATCTTACAGGGAAAAAGTTGGTTTTATAGGACACCCAAAAAAATATGACTGTCATCATTGCCAAGTAACTACCAAGTACAATGCCAGTAGTAAAAATTTCAGCCAGCTTCCAACTATCTGGCAGAGGAGATGGTTTAACCCTATCCTTAGATATTGTCATGATTGTGCCTGCACATTAGTAATGCTGGTGAATCTCCATAAACCGTAAAAAAAAAGTGAAATAAATTAACTTCAATTAATCAGCAAATCAATTAGAGGAATTTTGAACGAACCATCATTAAGGATAGCAATGATAAGCACCATAAATGGTGGGAAATCAAATTTCCAAATGAGGGCCAGCAACATGAAACCAAGCTGCAACAAACAAATTCAGCAGCATATTTTTATTATAAATTACATATATATGAATTCATGATTATAAAGTAACATATTTCTCATTCAGTACATAGAGGAACGATTCACATCCTAACAATAACTTACCACAATACGAATTGTGATGGAAACTGCATAAATCTGACATGGACAAAGAATCAAACATGAGTCAAAATCAGAAAATATAAGATCTCATAGCCAGTAGAAATACCAATTCAGGTTCAACGAAAGGTTACCGTGTAATTTTTCATCCTCTGAAATATTGCTCGACTGGTCAAAACGGCACTGATGATGACACTGAGACCAGGTTCAGTAAGGACTATATCAGAAGCGCTCCGAGCAGCATCAGTTGCATCAGCAACAGCTATACCTATGTCTGCTTTTTTAAGTGCTGGAGCATCATTCACTCCATCACCAGTCATCCCACAGATATGTTTCATAGCTTGCAAGCGTTTTACAATCTCGTATTTGTGCTCTGAATCAACAAAATATCATGGTGATTCATATGCAGGGATTAAAAAAAACCAATCTTTTGGCTCCCCAAATTAGAAAAACAAAATACCTGGGAATACACCGGCAAAACCATCTGCTTTTTCAATAAGGTCATCAACAGGTAAAGCAGCAATGGACTCATCCTTTTCCTGTCCTAGCAAAGCAGATGATGGATACATGTTCGTTCCCATACCCAATCGACGTCCGGTTTCCTTTCCTATAGCCAGTTGATCTCCTAATAAAAGAAGCAATGTATAGGAACCAGCAAGTTAGATAAATTCATTAACCTTTAAATAATATGAGACAATGTTATATCAATCCCCAATCACAATCAGACGTATATGAGAAGATTGATGACATTTCATACACGAAGTGCATTTTTACCAGGAAGAGTAAACATGAACATACCAGTAATCATTTTCACATTGACGCCAAGATTTAAAGCTCTCCTTATTGTCTCTGCACTATCATGCCTTGGTGGGTCAAACAAAGGCAAAAGGCCCATGAATTGCCAAGGACCTCCAGCACTCTCTTTCCTTCCTTCAGGAACTTCCTAATATAGATCAAATAGAGGACATAACCTAAATGATTTAACCACTAGCTAAAAATGATCAACAAATCTAAAACAAGTTGTCCACTGACCTGGTATGCTACAGCAAGCGAACGCAGACCTCGTTCAGCAAATTTATCGATTACTGTGTGAACTCTTCTCTCAATCTCTGACTTGTTGTATGCAAGATTTAGAATCTAAAAATGATAGTTAAAGCAGGAACCTATAGTCAGTAATCTGTTCTTAGTTTAAACAAATACTTTGCACAAGTACAGAATACAGATAGAGCATCCAATTTACCTGTTCTGGAGCACCTTTACTGACTCTGTGCATCTTGCCCTCATGGTCAATATAAGTCAATGCTGTCCGCTTATCGGTAGGATTGAAAGGAAGGAAATGTACTTCCTGAATGCCCGCACGCGCCTATAGAAGCAAGGAAGATGCAATGAACAACTGAACATTTTGAATAAGTAGAGATTCGAATATTGATGACTTACCTCCTTTGGATCAGCTAGCATCCCAACAATTGCAGTATCTATAGCATCCTGATTTTCAGTTCTTGACGCTCGAGCAGCCATTAGAACCACGGTGTCTGCATCTATCCCTTTACTGAAAACCTAAAGAAATATTTAGATACAAAATTAGAAACAAACAATATAAATGCTTCAGGTAGAAAGAGAGAGCACGTTAAAAGGCGAGAACTCCTTGCCAACCTCAACAAGATTTTTGTCAACAGTTAACTTGTTCAATGTCAGGGTTCCTGTCTTATCACTGCAAAGCACATCCATGCCTGCCATTTCTTCAATAGCAGTCATCCTCTTGGTGATGGCACCCTGAAATCAACATTAGATGATTCCATTGTTTATTCCATAACTCACATACCATACAAAATTCAACTAGCCTTCAAAAGAACTAAGCTAACCTGCTGGGATAACCTATGAGAACCAATAGCCATTGTCACAGAGAGAACGGTAGGCATGGCTATCGGAATTCCTCCAATCAATAGAACAAGGAGGTTATCAATTCCAGGACGATAGTCACGGTCCTGAATCGGATACATGACAATGATCTCAATTACCATTCCCACTGCAATGGAACATATGCAGAAGTTCCCTATGGAAGTCAAGACCTACAAACAAAGCAACAGTAGTAAATAAGACAAAAGAAAGAAAGAAAGAAAACACATGAACCATAGTTCGAGTAATACAACGACTCATCTTCTTACCTTTTGGAAGTGTCCCACTTGGTTGGTGGTGTCAACAAGATGTGCAGCTTTACCAAAAAAGGTGTGGACACCAGTAGCAATGACCACAGCTTCAAGCTCTCCTTGCTTACAAGTAGAACCAGAGTAAACACCATCACCAGGACCTTTAGTAACAGGGAGAGATTCACCTGTAAGAGCAGACTACAAGGCCCAAAAACCAAACTTAGTACAAAGTAATGGAGAGCATGAGAAATCAGGTTACAATTCTGCATACCCTTGCCGGTTACCAACCTGGTCAATTTTTAGTGGATCCCCATCCAGAAGACGTGCATCAGCAGGAATAATGTCCCCAAGTTTAACGCTAATCACATCACCAGGAACTAAAATGGAAGCATCTTGCTCACTCCACCTTCCATCTCGAAGAACCTAACACAGAAAATTAAAAGCCAAACAACTTCAAGTACATATCACCTCAAATTTTTGTTCAACTAAGCTTAGCATCTCAAAAACAAAGATGAATTAAGCCAACAAGGTACAGAATTCATTTCAAATACCTTGGCTTTGGGAGCAAGACCAGCCATGAGAGCAGCTGCAGCATTTCCAGCATTGTTTTCCTCAATAAAACTGATTGTGGAGTTGATGAGAAGCAAGGTAATGATACCCACAAAATCTTGCCAATCAGGAGGCTTTCCCTACAAAAGTGAGCAAATAGTACTCAAAACAATGAACAGCAAAGAAAACATGAAAGAAACATAAACAAAAATCCATGTAGCTGAGCATTTACTCCTCCATTTGCAAGTGCAATAGCCATAATTGCAGCAGCTTCCATAACCCATGATAAAGGATTCCACATAAACCCCAAAAACTTCAAGATTTTGCTTTCCTGAAAAAGCATACAAAACAAATACAAAAAAATCCCAGCAAATCAACCTCTGAATCACCCAATAAACACAATGTTTTCAGTATGTGAAACTTGAAAGCATTACTTTCTTTTCCTCAAGTTTGTTGTGGCCAAAAATCTTGAGCCGTTCCTCAGCAGCCTCACTGGTAAGACCCTCTTTACTACATCTCAGATTCTCAAAAACCTCATCAATGGGTATATTTTCCTGCAATTAAGAACATAAGTAGAAAGCAACTTAAAAACGGCCAAAACCCCAAAAGGGTTTCAAAATGCTCAGATCTGTTACCAAATCCACAGCTTCCTTCAACACAGCCTCCAACATTTCCGGCTTGTCCTCCATATCTTCTTCCTTTCACTCTCTCAATGTACTACTCCTTAAATCTCTGCAACAAACACATTCCAAAATCCCAACTCATCAGAAAAAACCATACCAAGAACAGGCTACAAAAAAATGCACAAAAACTGAACATAAACCTAAACAAACACTTCAAACCCAAAAGCAAAAGATTTGATTTTGATAAGAGTATAGCATTTGGAAGCGAAAATGAGAACAGCCTACTAACCTCAAGTTCCCAAAAAGCACAGAAATGAACAACGATGAGCGTTTTTGGTTTTGGAGAGTCAGTTACAGTTCAATCCTTTCATTTTTGTCTCTGCGCATAAAAGATGGAAAAAAGAACTTGAAAAGATAAGTTACTAATCAATAATACACATTCTTCCTTTAAAGGGTCAGAAATATTTGCATGCTGCCCAGGCAGCATGCAGCTACTTATGGGTGAAATTTGGTCCGTTGGATTTTTTTTTTTTTTTTAATATTTTTCTAAAAAAAAAAATCCAACGGACCACATTTCGCCACACAGGTGGCTGCATGCTACCCGGGCAGCATGCAAGTTTTTCTCTTAAAGGGTTGGCTTTTAGAGAGGCAAAAAAAAAAAAACTCTTTTACCATGAAAAATAATCCCACTACTTCGGGTTTGTTTGTTTTTTGGACATGAGGAGTGGCTAAGTAAACAATCACTTGTTAACCACTCTTCAACCCCTCTATCAAATTTCATATTAAATTTTATTAAACTTTACATCAAATTTATCACTCAACTACTATTAATCTCAATCTCCAAACAAGTAATTGATTACTCAACTACTATTAACCTCAATCTCCAAATAAGTAGTTAACCACTTCAAACTACTATTAACCACTTCATTATCTTCCACTCTCCTCCATTTCACTATTTTCTACAAAAAAACAAATACACCATTGGTGTGATAAATGGATAGCTTTCCAATATAACTTTCTTTTTGTTATTTTTTTCATATATAGTGATGATTATATGCGAAATAAAAGGGTGAACGGGAAGAGAATTAAAAATAATTGTTAGGGAAATAATGAGACTACAAGAACGATTGTTAGTGGCTTAAATATAAGTAAAGGAGTTATCTTCTCCTAAACATTTTCATTCTCCTCATCTTAAATTCACTCTATATATTTTGTCTCATTAGTCAAGAAAATCAAAATATCGTGAATTTAATTTATGATGGTCTTCTACTTATATATA
>JBBMKA010014250.1:0-32421 GCA_037833695.1 Sechiopsis laciniata
TTATTATTATTATTATTATTATTATTATTATTATTATTATTATTATTATTATTATTATTATTATTATTATTATTTTATAAATAAAATGATTTGATGGGGCTTGCCCTCACCTCCAAACTTAAAATCGACATTGTCCCAATAGAGGCAAGACGTAGTTCCCCCAAACTTACACTTTTCTAAGGTTTGAGTTCTAACACTCAAGCTTTCGGATTCAGCTCTAATAACCTAACAAGTTTCCCTACATGTAACTAAGGTTTGTCCCTTTGGCAACTGTTTGTAACTTGTTGGGTTGTTCAACTGTGTGAGAACTACACTTCTACTATGCTTCAACGAAATATAAAAATCATTTAATTCGTGAGAGTCTCTTAAATATAGCATGTGCAAGTGTATAAAGTCATGTTGTAGCAAGTTTTAATATAAGTACAGGTCATCTCCACAGGGAATTTTGTGCATTATTCATTTCATTTTTAAGTGCAAGAGTCATGGTAATGGGGGAATATAGATGTGATGGTTCAATAACTACTTTGCAGAAATGCGTAAGCGAAATAGATAATCAATTAAAAATTTAAAATTATAAAAATGCAAGAGGTACTAGAGTTAACTTGATTTGTTTAAGGGATATCGGAAGGAGGTTAGAGATTTTTAGGTATTACGCTATAGCGACGAGGCGTTATGGTGAGAAGCGAACTATAGCTTTGCTAAAACTCAAACTCTCTTGAGCTTCAACATTTAAATAGCAATAGAGCCAACAACACTAGTAAGAACCTTATCTCTAAGTGTTTCTTAAATTGCAAGTAAAAGATTAACAAACCTAGTGTTATGTCATGCAAGGTCTTTCTATCTGTTTCCTCTCGGAATTGATAAAAGAAAATACAAATGCTTGATCAAACATAATTTATTTAGAATTAAAATACCATGCATTCACAGTTCAACATCTCCCTACCATTATGCTATATCGAAATACCCTACTCCCCTGTTTCCTTTTGAGGATGGATTTAACTACTCATAGTGGAAAATAAATTCAAAACACTAAATGAAACAAAATACATCTTCATTAAATCAACGGAAACAACAAGAATGTTTAACAACTACGCTTAAGCAAAAACAGATAAAGGAGAAACAAAGTAGAGAAGAAGCCTGGTCGAATAACTAAAACAGTGTCTCTAACTTGGCTCTGGTGGTGCTCTGCAACTCTTGTGATACAAAGCTACAACTAACAATCAAACTAACTTGAAATAAAGCTAAAAGCTAGGCTACTCTAGAAAAGTGATAAACTAAGCTGACAAAACAAAGCTCCAGGTAAAACACTCTGGTTTAGCTAAGTACCAGCCTGCAAAACTAGGAAGAAAGTGTTGGTCAGAAAACGAAAATGAAATTTGATATCTCAAATGCATAGAGGATGACTTCAACGAAGACGAAGGCTGCTATATATTTTGCTCCATACAAACTTCTGCTCCACGATCCTGCTGCGCCTGCTCCACCTTTGACATTCTCTACTCCATGATTGGCGTTGCTGACTCTTTTCTAGAGCGGTTAAGAAGCAACAACTAAGATTCATTGGCCTCGCTTGGATCTTTGACACGCGTCCTAAACTTTTGATATTTATCCGAGCGCCAATCTTCTTTGAAAAGCTCTTTGCTTCAGCGATACTTCTAGCGCATCATCACGCTTCGCTCCATAGGAATGTTGCAGCCAAATACAAATATCAAGTTAATAGAATTGAAACTTGAAGATTCACACATTCATGCATTTTTGCTACAACAAACCTTTAAAATACTATCCTAAACAAAAAACTATATGATATTGACATTTTTCCCTAAACATGATACTATAGCGAACTGGATCAGCAGCTTATTTTAATAATGTAGCAAAGTTCTCGCGAAATACTATTATACTTAGACATTTAACTCTCAATTCTTGAGAGTTATCAGCATTCTTGGCTGAAATTCTAACAAACAGAAGTCTTTTGGTAAATCAAGTTCTAGTTAATATTTTAAACTTTATGTATAGCAGAGAGACAAAGCGAAATAGTCAATGCACATCATTAGTTAAAGCGAATAAGAACAATTGAGAAAATAAATCAAGATCGAATTATATTAACAATTTCTTTAAAAAAGAGTGATGCGAAGAAGATAAAGCAACAAAGACAAAGACTTCCTTCAATTTTCTTTTGCAAAGTCATCATTGAATGAATCAGAAGAAGATGCAACTTCAACAATGTTGGGGAATGGTGGAAAGTGGATGCATAGGATAAGGAATGCGAGGGCGTCGAACAGCTCAATATCTCGTTCTTTCGTGTAAGCCTAGTATGTTTTCACTTTCTTGGAAAATTTAACCATGTCGCGTGTTGGTCTCTCAAGGGATCATGCGTTTCAATAGTATGCTTCAGCAAAAATAAATAATGTTTTAAATCATTGCACGTCTCTTCGATTCAGAATGTGCAAGTATATACAGTCTTGTTGTAGAAAGTCTTAGTTAAAGTACAGGTCGTCTCCACTGGGATTTATCGTAACATTCATTTCATTTCTAAAAGCAAGAGTCATGGTTATGGAGGAATATTGTTGTGGTGATTCTAGGACTACTTTACAGAAATAAATTGCTTTAGCAAAATAGAAAAAAATGAATTAAGACTAAAATAACTAAAAACGCAGAGAATAGTGAGTTAACTCTAATCGGTTTAAGGTATCAGAGGGAGGTTAGGACTTTTCAAAGTATTACGTTGTAGCGACGAAGTGTTATGATTTAAAGCAAACTACTGATTTTCTCTAACTCGGGCTCTCTCGAGCTTCAGCATTTTAATAGCAACAGAGCCAACATCACTAGTAAAAACCTTATCTCTAAGTGTTTCTTAAATTGCAAGTTAAATCTAAACAAACCTAGTTTTAGGTAATCATGGATTGTAAATGGAGGGTTAGCTGGGAGATGCTGGAGAGATCATGGATAAAGCTTGCTCCACTAGCTCTGTATGAGCTATTAAACTAGTCGTTATTTTCCTTTGTTTATTGAAATGCTAGGGATTAGACTTCTGTTGATTTATCTTGAACTATTTGGTTATCTAGTGAGGCATGGACGTCTTTATTTGTTTAAGAAGTTTTTACTATTTTTAGCTCGCATGGAGACCATATTCCGTATTATGGGTTGCCCAGATGAGCAGAGGCCTAGATGTGCTGTGTTTGTGTTAACATATACAGCTGTTTGGTGGTAGGAGTCTGCAGATAGAGCTAGACTAGAAGGTTCGCCCCCAACTATGTGGGAGTTTTTCAGGACGAAGTTCATGAAAAAGTATATCACCGAGGAGGTTGATCAAGAAAAGATAGCTACCTTTATTGGTCTGAAGTAATGAGCAAGTCTGTGATCCCATACGAGAAACAGTTTACTGAGCCTAGTTTCTTTGCACCACATCTGATTTCGACCGAAGAGCTCAAAATCAAGGCCTTTGTGGATGGGCTTAAGAAAAAGGTTCACCAAGATTTTTTAGCGTAGAAGCCACGAACTTATGATGATGCAGTGGAGCTAGCAAAGATCTATGATGGTAATTACCCGAAGCTATTGTCAGAAAAAAAATCTGCCTTTAGTGCAGGACAGAAGAGGAATTTTGAGGCTTCCAAATCAACTGGATCAGGAAGCCAGTAGCATCGTTTAGGTCAGTTTCACGGTCGAGACAAGCGACCTCAGCAGTTTAGACAGTGGGTACAGTTAGGCAGCCATCGTAGTGTAGACAGTGCGGCAAGTACCACATTAATATTTGTGGGGCTTCTCCGAGAGCTTGCTACAAATGTGGCAAAGAGGGGCATCTGGCCCGAGCATGTACCTAGGGAAGAGCAGGTGAGGCCTAGCAGTAGGGCCGTGTGTTTGCCACTACTCGTCAAGAGGCAGATAGGATCGATGTCGTAGTTGTAGGTACACTATTAGTTCTTAATCATTATGCTTTCGTGTTGTTTGATTCGGGCTTGACCCATTCTTTTATTTCTACATCCTTTGTGGGACAAGCTTGCTTGGAGCTGTGTGTTGCAACTCCATCTAGAGTTAGTATGTTTGCCTCTAAAAAGGTGAAGGATGGTTGGATCTTGGTATCTGGAGAGCTTTTAGCTACTTCCCTCATAGTACTATCTATGAGTGGGCTCGATGTGATACTGGGTATGGAGTGATTAGCTGATAACCACGCTGTAATTAATTGCAGCTGGAAAGAAGTCATTTTCAGTCCGTCGGAGAAGAAAAGCTTCAAATTTTGAGGTGTTAAGAGTGGATATTTTCCATAGATAATTTCGAGAAAGAAAGCCTGTCGTTTGATAGCTCGAAGAGCTTGTGGTTATCTAGCCAAGTTGACCGCTGATAGTCGTTCAGTGTTATCCGTGGATCGTGTTCCAGTGATTCAAGAGTTTGTAGATGTGTTCTCTGAGGAGTTGTCAGGCTTACCGCTGCTGAGGATTGTTGACTTTACTATTGAGCTCGAGCCAGGGACTCTCCCTATCTCGAAGGCTACATGCCGAATGGCGCCAGCTGAGTTAAAAGAGCTGAAGGTTCAGCTGCAAGAGTTGTTGGATAAGGGTTTCATTCATCCTAGTGTGTCCCCATGGGGAGCAACATTATTATTTGTAAAGAAGAAGGATGGATCGATGCGTCTTTGCATTGACTATAGAGAATTGAACAAGGTTACAATATAGAATAGATACCCATTACCTCGCATAGATGACTTGTTTGATCAGCTTCAGGGAGCGTCAGTATTCTCCAAGATAGATTTGAAATTAGGGTATCACCAATTAAGGATCATGGATTTGGATATCCCAAAGACAACATTCCAGATGAGGTATGGTCATTATGAGTTTGTGGTAATGTCGTTTGGTTTCACCAATGCACCAGCAGCATTCATGGACATGATGGACCGGGTGTTCAAACCATTTTTGGATAGCTTTTTCACTGTGTTCATCGACGACATTTTGGTTTATTCTCGGACTAAGGAGGATCTTGCCATTCATTTGAGGTTAATGTTGACAGCTTTGAGGGAGAACAAATTGTATGCAAAGTTCTCCAAGTGTGAGTTTTGGCTAGAGCAGGTGCCCTTCTTAGGCCACGTGGTTTCTTAAGATGGTATTTCAGTTGATCCGCCAAAATTGAAGTAGTAAGTTCTTAGGCTGAGCCGACATCAATCGCAGAGATCCGTAGCTTTTTGGGTTTGGTCGGTTATTACAGATGTTTTGTTTTTAACTTTTCCAAGATAGCGAGGCCTATGACTCGGTTGACACGGAAAGGTTGTAAGTTCGTCTAGGATAACGCTTGCAAGGAGTGTTTTGCAAAGTTGAAAAAAGCCTTGACTACAGCACCAGTTTTAACAGTTTCAGATGGGATAGCAGAATTCGCAGTGTTCACCGATGCTGCACATAGAGGAATATGGTGTGTTTTGATGCAGCACGGGAAGGTGGTTGCCTATGCTTCCCATCAGTTGAAGCCTTATGAGATGAACTAGCCAGTGCACGATTTAGAGTTAGCAGCAGTGGTTCATGCATCAGATATTTACAGATCACAAGAGCTTAAGTATTTCTTCATGCAGAAAGAGTTGAACATGAGACAGAAGAGATGGCTTAAGTTAGTTAAAGACTACGACTGTGAGATCTTGTATCACCCTGGCAAGGCCAACGTTATGGCAGATGCGCTTAGCAGAAAGACATCGACACTACAGCGATGTGGATCTAGCGACTCTTGTTGGTTAAGGATGTGCAGCAAGCCAGTATTGTGTTGACAGTAGACTAGGTTACGTCCAGGGTAGCGCAGTTGACAGTTCAGCCATCCATCAGACAGAGGATTGTTGAGGGTCAGTCGAACGATCAGAGTTAGTTAGGATTGTGGCTCTGGTTCAGATAGATAGTGATCCATATTTTATAGTTTCTTCAGATGGAAGTTTATTGCTTAGAGGGCGCCTTTATGTGACAGCGGGCTTGGGATAGTTCTTCGTTTGCTTGGGATTCAAGAGATACCAAGATGTATCAGGACTTGAAGCAGTCGTTTTGGTGGAGCAACATGAAAAGAGAAGTAGCTGAGTTTGTTAGCAAGTGTTTCACTTACCAGCAGGTGAAAGCACCAAGGTAGAAGCCAGCAGGTCTGTTGCAGCCTTTGAGTGTACCATAGTAGAAATGGGAAGAGATTTTGATGGATTTTATATCAGGCTTGTCGAGTACCCTGAGAGGTTATATGATGATTTGGGTGATAGTGGATAGATTAATCAAGAGCGCACATTTCGTTCCAGGGAGAATCGCTTACTCCTTGGAGAAATGGGCACAGTTGTTCCTAGACCAGATAGTGAGGTACCATGACGTACCAGTTAAGATTGTTTCAGATAAAGGTCCCAGGTTCAAAGCTCGCTTGTGGAAAGCCCTCTAGAAGAGGTTGGGAATCGAGTGAAGTTTCAGTACAGCCTTCCATCCTTAGTTAGATGGTCAGACCGAGAGAGTAAATTAGATACTTGAGGATATGCTTCGAGCTTGCATCTTGGACTTTCCAGGTAGTTGGGTCCACTACTTGTACCTTATGGAGTTTACTTACAATAATAGTTACCAGGCCAATATTCAGATGGCCCCGTTTTAGACATTGTATGGTAAATGTTGCAAATCTCCTGTTTGTTGGGATGAGGTTGGTGATAGATAGTTGTTGAGTCCAAAGTTACTACAGATGACCAATGAGGCAGTTTAGAAAATCAGGTCCCATCTGTTGACAGCTCAGAGTCGCTAGAAAAGTTGTGCAGATGTTCGGCGTAGAGATTTAGAGTTTGAGGTTGGCTAGCATGTGTTCCTGAAGGTATCTCCTATGAGAGGTACCTTGAGGTTTGGTACGAAAGAAAAATTGAGTCCTCGATTTGTGGGGCCCTTTGAGATCCTAGAGAGGATTAGGGCACTAGCATATCATTTAGCTTTGCTGCCTTCATTGTCAGTAGTGCACAACGTGTTCCATGTATCGATGTTGAGACTGTACATCACAAACCTTTCGCATATAGTAGACTATGAGCCTTTGCAGTTAAACCTAGATCTGGCTTTTGAGGAGCAGTCAATGCAAATTTTGGCTTGGGAGCGTAAGACCATGCGTAACTGGGAGATCAGTTTGGTTAAGGTATTGTGGAGAAGCCAGTGAGTTGAGGAAGCAACTCAGAGTTGTTTTAGTTATCGGACTTTCGAGGACGAAAGTCATAAAATGAGGGAATGTTGTAACAACCCACATTTTTGTAAATAAGTTTTCAAAAGAAAGAAGGGAAAAAAAAAAATAATAGTAATTTCATTTTATTGAGTTATATAAAAGAAAAATTAAAGAGTGTTGGGTTTGCATTTTTAAGGGGATTGCTGGATTTTAAAAGGGGTTTTTGTTTTGTTTAAAATAAAAGGAAAAAAGGGGAAAGTTAAAAAAAATAATAATAAAATAAAAAATAAAAACCCAAAATTCCTTTTCTTCTTCTTCTTCTTTCTTCTCCTTCCTCTTGAAACCCTAGTCTCCTCTTCCCCTCACACCGCCGTCGGCCTCTACTGTCGAGCACTGCCACAAGCTGTGTGCGTCGCCTTCTTCAGCACAAACCAAGCTGCCTCACCCATCAACCCTTCAGCACAGCCACAGCCAGCGAGAGCCAGTACCGCCCTGCTAGCGCTCAGCCACGCACGTCTCGTGAGTCAGCCACTTAGCTGCCACCGTTCGACCTCTTCTCAGCCGCCGTCTATGCCGCCAAACTCCAACCAGCATCTCCATACGTCAGCAATCGTTTTCAGTAGAAAGGTGCAAATTTCTTCCCGTTCCATTTGCCTCGCTTATGCTCGATCTGTCGTGGTGTTGGGTAAGTTCTATCTTGCTACTGCTGGATTTTTGTGGTTGTTCGAATGGCTATTTTGTAGTTGATTTGTTAGTTAAGTTGATTTGGGTTTTGTTTTTGAATGGGAATTGTTTGTTAGGTTGATTCGTGGTGTTCTTAGCTGTTGTGCTCTAATTCGATTCTCTTTTGAGCCTCGCCAAGTGTTTGGACAGCAATGTGGATCGAGTTTTAGGTAAGTTTTTCGAAGTGATCTCGTTGGATTAAAGTTTGTTTGTGTTGTTGGGTTTTTGTGCTATGACGGGACTGATTTTAGATATGTTTTGTTAGGTTGAATTAACTCTGTTGGTTGATCTTTTGGCTGCATCTCAAGGATAAAATTCCCTTGATTGTTCTGTAATTTTAAATAGGTAAGGATTCTCTACCCTGGTTGTGTGGACCCTGCACAAGGCAAAGTTTTGTGTTGTCGATGCATGTTTGTGTGCTATAATGTTTGTTAAATTTTTATGTTGCTTGCGTGATGTGCTTCGGGATTATGGGGTCCCGAAGTGCTATTTTTTATGTTAATTTATAAATCATGTTTCCTGTAAGGACACCAGGATTATAGGGTCCTGGTGTGTCAATTCTTTTAAATGCATGTTCTGTTGTTCCTTGTTCGGTATGTTCGTTGTGATGACATGTTTTGGCTTATAGCTAGTCACGATCATGTATGTTAGTATCTTGCTAGGATGTCAGTTGTGTTGTTGAGCATGTTTGGTGATTTGTTAGGACTAGGCTATTAAATCCTCTTGTTATGGAACTGTTCGGTTGTCATCATCTAAAGGCTGTAGAGAACACAACGTATGTTGTTCTCATTGGGTCGGTGTCGTTGAGGATTTAATCCCTCGCCTGATAGCAGGAGATGTGATGTAACATGCCGCCCCTGGTGATGCCTAGTTTATAGCCCTTTTAGACGGACCCTAATCATAGTGTACGCCTGCTATGGGAGGATCTTAGCTTAGGGTGATAGGTGTGAACAGGCTGACTCGGTGCACTAGTGAGGGCCTCCAGGACCGTGACTCAGTGGACACCTTTCTTCGAGTAGTTAGGCATGTCGACCTGGATCGGGCCAGTCTGTGTAGGCTTACACTTGAACGGTTTACAGCACCATGCGGAGTATGCGTACACGTACCAAGTGTTAGGTAGATGGCTCACCTGGATCAGTGTGTCAGTACTCTAGTAGAGAAAAGTTGAGTTTGAGCTAGATAGTTGTGTAACGAAGTTCATGACCAGCCTTATTATCTAGAACAGGTGAGTGTTTCAAAGGCCTCACAAGCAAGTCATGTAACGAATCCCATGACCAAGTAAAAATTAAAAGCGAAATCGAGAATAAATATGTATTGCTAGCATGTTAGACACTACCTTGTGCATTGTACCTCTGTTAGGGGAGTTCTTACTAAGTGTTCTTTTATACTCACCCTTTCTGTGGTTTTTCCACTAGGTAACCAAGGACACCACCGAGACGGTTAGCTGGGAGGTGCTGAAGTGATCATAGGTGAAGCTTGTTGCGTAGTGATTAGTTGATAGGACAGTTGTCAGTTCCATTTTTTTCATTATTGGCATGTTAGTATAAAACTTCTGTTATTTCTGTTTTAAATTATTGTCTAACTATTGGCACGAATGCCTCTTTCTTGTTATTTCATTTATTTAGTTATTACAGTTGTTTAAATAAACACCTTGGCCAAGGGATTTTCCATTCATTTATTTATTCAAAATAAATTCAACAGAAGCTGATATTTGAAGTTTGAAATTTGAATTACGCATATTTCTAACTATTTTTTAGTCAGCATGGCGTAGGAAACGTAGTTTAAAATTATGGGTTCTTACAATTCTTTTATATTCATTTTTATTGTAGTTTTCCACCAGGTAATCATGGATTGTAAAGGGAGGGTTAGCTAGGAGATGCTGGAGAGATCATGGACAAAGCTTGCTCCACTAGCTATGTCTGAGCTATTAGACTAGTCTTTATTTTCTTTGTTTATTGAAATGCTAGGGGTTAGACTTCTGTTGATTTATCTTGAACTATTTGGTTATCTAGTGTGGCATGGACGTCTTTATTTGTTTAAGAGGTTTTTATTGTTTTTAACTCCTTGGCCAAGAGCTTTAATAAACTGTTGGAATTTCCAGATTTGTGTTTTTTAATGAAATAAACAGGCAGGATTAGTTATTCTTTTGAATTTCAAAACTCGAACGGCATGTTTTAATTGTGTTAGAGTCAGTATGACGGTAGGAATCCGGGTTAGAATTTACAAGTTCTTACACTTAAAATTGGAAGAAAAAAAGTTTAGCTAAATGAAAATGTAGTTGTAAAGAAGCAACGTTTCCAAGATTACAAACACTAACGAAAGGGACAGTGACCTGATAGTTTTATTGTTTTGTGGTAATCCAGTTAAATACCATGATCATTAGTTAATCTCATAAATTCATATTTGACTCTTATTTATTTGGGAATAGTAATAACCTCTTTGTAGGGGTTGTGGTCCCTCTCCCCCAACTTATAGTAAAAAAAAAGATCACATGAACTAAATTCAAATTATTAAGACTAAAATTTTATTTTATCTAAATTATAAAAAATAAATTTTATTTAAAAAAATTATAAAGACTAAATTCTAACTTTTGTACAAATTTATAATTTACCTTTAAATTTATTACTATAAAAATCTTATATTTAAATTAATTTTTTAAAATAATATTTAAGGAAATTTTTTTGTAGATAGCAAGTTTCAATGTCCCTATTTTAATTATAAACTTTTTAAAAATATTTCACCTTTCATTATTTTCAACAAATTTTATTTGATTGGTTTCAATTAGTGTAAGACTTGATTGAAAGCTAAAAGTTTAACTTGATTAACATTATCAACTTTGTGGTTATCAATTTCGATTCACTGAGGGGCCGTTTACTTTGAGGTAATGAAGATGACTGGAATCTTCTAATGATCGAAATCTCAGATGTCCAGAATCACAGATGTCTGACATTGTAAATCACTATATTTGTTTTGTAGGAATATTATTTTACGAATACTTGGTAATATTTAGATAACTGTGTTTCTTTGGAAGGAATCGAACTTGAGATGACGTAAAAGTTTCTAGAATGCCCTGACAATTTCATATAATTTTTTACATTAATTTAATACCATTATAATTTATATAACATACTTAATTATTATGTATTTAAATAAATTTATCTTTTAAAAAATAGTTTATGTATCCTTACCTATGTTATTTGGTTCAAACAATTCGTTTATATTTATTTAAGATTTTTAACTTCAATTTAAATATAAATATCTTTTGAAAAAAGTTATAGATATAACTCTAGTTTTAATGATATAATCAATATTTTTATAATTTGATAATTTTTGAAAAAAAATATATAAATATAATGTCTAAGCAGACTCAGCCAAACATTAATTCAATATGCAAAATTAGTGAAGGACAGCAATATCGATCCTTAATGGATGTCCTCTACATGAGAATCTAGAAACTCATCTTACTGCCTTAAAATGTGCTTTAGGAGAAAAATCATTTTTGGACGATTTTGGCCCTAAGCCACATTATAAATTTACTAATATGCCATTTTCTCTTCTTATTATCTCTTCTTTCAAAATAATCCATGAATGCACGATTGAAAATTGAATAATGTGGAGTGGATAAATGCCCACGTTGTAATATTAATTTGGCTACTACTATTTTTTTTTCTTTTTTCCTTTTTACTTCAATTTTAATATTATCGTTTTAGTTAATGTTTTTAGCTGTTATAAATTCTCAATAGAAAGCCACGATGACCACAATTGATGTAACAATAATGAGTTTTATAAAAACAACACAATAAGTTTAACAACTATAATCAATAACATAATTAACCACAATAAGTATAATAATTAAGGACTACATAACCACAATCATCATTAATAAATAACCTAAAAATCTCAAAAGTTGGAATAGAAAAAGTATTTTTATTCACAATTTAATATTTTAATTATTTATAATTAATAATAGAATAATTAACTTTTATAAACGTAGGTTTTGTTAATTCTCAATTTCTATCTATAAAAATGAGTTTTTTTAACCTTTTTATATCATTCTAAAATCTACATCTTCTTTTAGCTTTTTTTCATTCAATTCATTGTTCTCAAAAGTTCATCAATCTTCAAAGTATTTCAGGATTTTGGTATCACCATTTAAGTTGCAAGTTGTGATGCACGTGTTGTCAAATTAATATCTTCAATTTCACTTTGTGACCTTACAATTCTATTTTGATGAAGTTTGTTAACAACGTGTGATTGGAAAATTATCAAGTAAGCAAATCTTTATTTAAAATTCCATTTTGTTTAATATTTATTGATTAATTTTACTTTTCTTTTTAGCCAGATTTTGGAGAATATTCAAGCATTTTCATATCGAGTTGAGCATGTTTTTTCTAATGTAAAAAATTTATTGGCTCATACAATAATAGAGAGAGGGATATACATGCAAGAACGAGTTATTTTGATGGAAAATGTTCTACTAGATGTATTGGTATTGTATTTTGGTGGGTGTGTGATGTGAGATTAAGAGGTAGCAATGATTTTTTTTTTCTTTGTAGGTGTGTGTGGTCCTATATGAGTTGATGAAGATATTTAAATGTAGTTTCCTATTTTAGTTTTTATTCCAAAAAAAATTACTTTTTCTTTTGGTTACTTTAAGTTTTTGTTACACTACTTAATTTAACATTCATTTCCTTTTATTTTGTTGTTAATGATGATCTATTGTCTTTTAAGAAAATATATATACTTATGTACTACAAATTAATTTAAGCCTATAATAATAATGATAATTGTTATGTACATTTTTATATACTATGATATTTTCTAATTTTATTCGTAATGTATGAATATATTTATTTGTTTTCTCCTAAAAATGTATATAATATTTTATGGTAAGAGATTCCTTAAAACGTGTTCGGCTAGAATAATTATTTATGGACAATTTGGTATAAATGTATTGGGTACTAATTTACAATTTGGTATAAATGTATTGGGTACTAATTTTAAATTTGTTTCTTGATTTAATTACTACATTTTTCAATATTTGTAATATTCAAGAGTTATAAAATTAATACAGTATGTGATATTTGTAAACTATTTATGCTACACCAAAAAATTGGTACTTTGCTTTCTTTTTATTTATTTATACTTTAATAATAATGATAATTGTTATGCACATTTTTATATATTATGATATTTTCTAATTTTATTCGTAATATATGAATATATTTATTTGTTTTGTCCTAAAATTGTATATAATATTTTATGGTGAGAGACTCTTTAAAATGTGGTCGGCTAGAATAATTATTTATGGACAATTTGGTATAAATGTATTGGATACTAATTTACAATTTGGTATAAATGTATTGGGTACTAATTTACAATTTGGTATAAATGTATTGAGGCCTAATTTTAAACTTGTTCCTTGATTTAATTACTATATTTTTCAATATTTGTAATATTCAAAAAGTTATAAAATTAATGTATGTGATATTTGTAAACTATTTATGCTACCCTAAAAAATGGGTAGTTTGCTTTCCTTTTATTTATTTATACTTTTAAATGTGTTTAATAACTAATTAATGTGGTATTTTTCAAAAAAAAAAAAAAAGTAAATATAAGTAATGTGGTATACCATTTGAAAGGTTTCTATCTTTTTTTTTTTTGTTCAGTTATTTTATTATTTGTATTTTTCTATAATTTTCTAATTAACTTTTAATATGTATATCATATATTATTTTTTTTTCTTCAATACTTCAATGCATTAAAAAAATATCTTATTATTGAGTAAAAACAATGTTTTTTTTTTATTAACTTGATTGAAAGTATATCTCCATATTTATTTTTGATTATTATATTTTAAAATTTAAATAGTTTTCTAGCATTGTATTTGTCAATAAGATATTTTTAAAATATCTTTTTAAACCCACTTAGGATTATAATAATTTATAAATTTTTCACACTTAATGATATATTATATATTATTGTAAAATTGTAGTTGGAATGGATAATTGTAAACACCCGACCCGAACCAAGGTCTTAACCTAGGTCTTCACTTAAACTTTTAACTCAATATTTATAACCGTAAAATAGTTGGCTTAAAACCACCGTTGATCAACCACATTTAAGAACGCTTTTTATTAAGAACAAACAATAATCAGGGTACCATTGAAAAACAATTAAAATCCAGAACAGGATAAAAACATCTAACACTAGTCTAACAGCCTGTTTTGTGGAATTCAAAAGGAACAGTAAAAAAAAACATTGACTCAAGGTAACTAGTTTTGCCCATGGTCTTCTTGCAGCTCCGATCATCCCTTCCGGCAGATCACATGCGTACCTGTGGACAAACCACAGAAAAGGAAAGGGTGAGTTTACAAACTCAGTAAGGATCCTACTAGGAATCAACTGCCTAAAGCACAGGTTTTTGGGCTCAAACCCCCCACTAATAACATTGAGCATTGGGCCCCACAATAATACACAGCAATGGACACAAGGTCCCAATCAGATAGATGGGCACAAAACCCCTCAGATAAATGGGCACAAGACCCCTCAGATAAATGGGCTCAAGACCCCTCAGATAAATGGGCTCAAGACCCCTCTTACGTAACATGCAACAAACAGTGGGTGCAAAACCCCTCAGAGCATTATCAACAGCTTAGGTCTAAATTCTAATTAAGATATCAACCTATCTAGTATGCAGCTAGATTAACGAAGTATTGCAGGTATTGTAAGTGTAAATTCCCTTACCTTAGCCAATTCCTCAACTAACAGCTCTTCCTAGGCCTTTACTGACTTCCGGGACCTATAAATCACAAACATTTCAGAATCAGCACCTTAGACTGCCAAATATGGATTCAGAACATCGAAATTAACAAAAGGGGAAGTTTTTTTTTTTTTTTGGTCAACGGTCAAGGGTCAAAGGCTGGTTTGGGACACGTGGCAGGTTCGAAGTGGTTCGGCTCGGCTAGGCTATGCGCGGCTCGACTCCACTCGATCGAACGCCGCAACAGGGGACATGTGTCACAAGGAAGATCCAACGGCTGCAGCTACTTCGGGTGGATCGGCCAGTTCGGAGTTAGGCTCGGGAAGGAGACGCGGCGCGCGCGATGGGCGACACGTGTCCTGGCCTTCATCCAACGGTGCGCGCGGCTCAGTTTTCTGTTTGGAGCTAGGTTAGGGTTTTAGCTCGATTTTAGGTCAGGATTGGTTCGATTTTGTGGTAGAAAAGTCTCGTTTTTCCTCCTTTTTTGATGAAACAACCTCGATTTCGCTCCAAATTTTTAACATAATTTAATAGAACCATAAGAAATTAAAAACTAACCTTTTCTCCCTAATTACTTGAATTCCACAACTAATCGGGACGACCTGAGGCACGATTTCCCAAGTAAAACCACCAATTTTTTTATTGAAGGCCACGATTTCGATCTCGGGATGTAACCGAGCAAGAACTAAGAATTGGGGATGGAATAATCTGCAATTTTCTTTTGGAAAGGCTTGAGAGAGATCGCTGAATCGATTGATAAACTAAAACTGGGAGGCGGTTGGGGTAAAATTTGTCGATCGAATCCCTTCTCTTAACAAATTCTCTTTTTGACTAGTCAAATGCCAAACGGTTAAAATCCTTCCTTATTATTTTTTTTAAAAAGTAAGTGTCAAGTGGCAGAGAAAAAGGAAAGCGGTTACCTTTTATTCGCACGAGAGAATCGGGGCTGTTACAATATTCCCCCCTTAGAAGACTTCAGTCCTCGAAAGTCGACTAAGGCATAAACAGCCCAGGGTAACGAGAACGCATCTCCTCCTCACGCTCCCATGTAGCTTCCTTAACTGAATGGCCCTTCCACAGAACTTTAACCATGTTGATCTCTCGATTTTTCATCATTTTTAAGTCCTTATCGAAAATCTTCCTCGAAACTCAGATACTTATCTAACTATATCGTCTCATGAGCGATCACGTGAAAAGAATCTGGCACATACTCCCTGAGCATCGATACGTCAAACACATCATGAACCCTTGACAGAGACGGGGGTAAAGCTAATCTGTAACCGACTGAACCAATCCTTTCAAGAATTTTAAATGGGCCAACAAACCGAGGACTAAGTTTCCCCCTCTTGCCAAATCTCAAAACGTCTGTCATAGGGGCCACCTTAAGGTATACGTGATTCCCCACCTCGAACTCCAGATCTCGGCGCCGAACATCAGCGTAACTCTTTTGCCGGCTCTGGGCTATATGCATCTTAGCACAGATATTCTGAATTACCTCATTGGTCAACTATAGAATTTCGGGACCCAACAACTTCCTTTCTCCCACCTCTTCTCAAAAGACAGGCGTTCTGCACCTCTTGCCATACAAAGCCTCGAATGGTGTCATTCCAATGGTGGACTGATAACTGTTATTGTAAGCAAACTCCATTAGGTACACCATCCATCCCAACTCCCATGGAAGTCAAGCACACAAGCCCTCAATATATCCTCTAGAACTTGATTGACCCTCTCGGTCTGACCATCTGTTTGAGGATGAAAAGCTGTACTGAACTTATAAGCAGTACCCAGACCTTCTTGGAGACTCTTCTAGAATTGCTAAGTAAACCAGGTATCTCTATCTGAAACAATGCTCACAGGAACCCCATGAAGCCGCACGACCTCTACCAAGTACAACTGCGCCCATTTATCCATAGAATAAATCGACTTACCCGGAATGAAATGCACACTCTTGGTGAGACGGTCTATAACCACAAGAATAACAGTATATCCCTTCGCTGTCTTAGGGAGTCCTGATATAAAATCCATCGAGATGTCGTTCCACTTCCACTCAATGGTTATAACAACCCTGCTGGCTTCTGCCTCGGTGCTTTCACCTGCTGACAAGTCAAGCACTTGCTGACGAAGGTGGCTACATCCCTTTTCATATTATTCCACTAGTAACACTATCTCAAGTCTTTATACATCTTTGTTCTCCCTAGGTGCCAAGCGAACGGCGAACTGTGAGCCCCAGTTAACAACTCAACCCTGATCTCGGCATCATCTGGAATAACCAAACGCTGTCGGAACTGCAAACCCCCGTCTGAAGCCACTGACCAGTCAGTACCTTCCTCGGCGTGAGCTCGAGCAAACAAAACTAACAGCCCCTGATCACTCTGTTGTCTATCAACAATCCTCTATCTCAACGAAGACTGCATTGTCAACTGAGCCAACTGCGATGTAGCCCCTCTGCCTAATGCAATCTCATACCGGTCTAGATCTCGCTGTACAGGCGCTGGCAATACTGACAGGGCGGTAAAATGTGACGTCTTCCTACTTAGAGTGTCAGCAATGACATTAGCTTTTCCTAGGTGATATAGGATCTCACAATCATAGTCCTTTACCAACTCTAACCAACGGCATTGTCTCATGTTCAGTTCTTAAGGAGTGAAGAAGTATTTCAGACTTTGGTGATCCGAGAAAATCTTAGTCTTCTCACCGTAAAGATAATGCCTCCAAATCTTCAATGCAAACACCACTGCTGCCAACTCCATGTTGTGGGTTAGGTAGTTTTTCTCATAGTCCTCGAGTTGCCCAGAAGCATAGGCAATAACTCTCCCTCTCTGCATCAATACGCAACCAATTCTAAGTTTCGAAGCATCACTATATACCACGAAATCTTCGGTTCCCTCGGGTACTACTAACACTGGCGCTTCAGTCAGTCGCATTTTTAACTCCTTGAAACTAGCTTTACACTTATCTGACCAGACAAAAGGTTGGCCTTTTCTAGTTAACTGTGTCATAGGCCCAGCTATCTTGGAAAAATCCTCCACAAAACGTCGATAATAGCCTGCTAGGCCCAAAAAACTTCTCACCTCAGCCACAGAGGTTGGGGTGTTCCAATTGCTTACTACCTCAATCTTAGCGGGGTCTACCGAGATTCCTTCACTGGAAACCACATGTCCTAGAAAGGCAACTTTGCTGAGCCAAAACTCACACTTTGAAAACTTAGCGTACAACTGGTTGTCTCTCAGTACCGTTAAAACCTTTCTCAAGTGCTCCTCATGTTCCATCTTGTTTTTCAAATAAATTAGAATGTCGTCAATAAAAATAATTACAAACTTGTCCAGGAACTCTTTAAACACTCTATCCATCATGTCCATGAAAGCTGCCGGTGCATTCGTCAGGCCGAACGACATCACCATGAACTCGTAGTGTCTGTATCTGGACCTAAAAGCTATCTTAAGGATGTCTAATTCCTGGATCCTCAACTGATGGTATCCTGATCGCAAGTCAATCTTTGAGAACATAGAGGCTCCTTGTAACTGGTCAAACAAATCTTCAATTCTGGACAACGGGTACTTATTTTTAATCGTCACTTTATTTAGCTCGCGGTAGTCAATGCACAATCTCATCGAACCATCCTTTTTTTAAACAAAGAGTACTGGAGCTCCCCACGGTTTCACACTAGGTCTGATGAACCCATTGTCAATCATCTCATGCAACTGCACCTTTAATTCTTTCAGCTCAGCTGGAGCCATCCTGTACGGTGTCCTCGAGATCGAAACTATTCCAGGCTCTAACTCGATACAGAAGTCGACAGCTCTGGGTGGTGGCAAGCCTGGTAGGTCATCGGGAAACACATCGACAAACTCCCTAATCACTGGCACAGCCTCAACAGTCAAATCTGAATCTTGCTCCCCGAATATTGACGCTAAGAATCCCCAAGCTCCTCTAGATATCAACTTACCAGCTTTGAGAGCTGAAATTAGCTTAGGGCATTTCCCAGATTCTTATCCTTTAAATTTAAAGCTCGGTCTCGATGGTGGGTTGAAAATGACTTCCTTCCTGCGGTAGTCAATCACAGCGTAGTTCTCGGACAACCAACCTATTCCAATAATCACATCAAACTCACTCATAGTCAAGACTATGAGTGTAACATTCAAAGATTGTCTTGAGACTACCAACTCACAAGCCTTAACCTTCTCACGAGCTGTCATGCTCACTCCGACTGGAGTGGCCACTACTAACTCGAACCCTAGAGGTTCTAATTCAAATCCAGCAGATATCACAAAGCACACAGAAATAAACGAATGTGAAGAACCAGAATCAAACAGTACAAAGGCAAAATGATTAAGGATAGATAGTGTACCTGTGACTGCATTAGTTGAAGTCTCAACCTCTTTCCTAGTGGTGGCATACACTCTGCCTTCCTGCTGGGCCAATCTTGCCTCAGGCGTTCTTGCTACCACTGACGGCCCCAACTTTTCTGCATTCTCTTTTACTGAACAGTTTCTGGCAAAGTGGCCCTCTTTGCCGCACTTATTATAAATCCTGGTCCCTGACTCGCATCGTCCTAAGTGTTTCTTACCGCATGCTCTATAGTCCCTCAAATTCTGTTGCTCGGGCTTGTTATGAAGTCGCTCAGACCTGTAGTCGCGCTGATCATATTTCTGGTATTACTACTCCGGTCGTTTTCCTCTGTACTTATCATAGTCATATCTCGGCCTCGATTCTCCAGATCCAGACGACCTAGAAGGCTCAAACTTCCTCTTAATTCCCTGATTGCTTACAGGCGAGGGAACTACATAACCTGCCTTCCTAAACTTCATGTCCAAATTCTTTGCTTTCTCCACACAGTCTCGAAAGGTGGTTGAATTGTGGGCTAGCACATCCCCCTGGATACCGTCATGTAGTCCGTTGACAAAGTAACGGATATGCTATTTCTCCGTCGAAATCAATTCCTCAACAAAGGCACACAACTCATTAAATCTGAATTCATACCTTTCTACCGAATCCGACCCCTGCTGAATAGTGGTGAATTGAGAAATCTTCTCCTGTCTGTCAGACTCGGTGAAATATTTTGCATAGAACAACAACTTAAACTCGTCCCACGTCAATGGCAGTTCACCAGGTGCTCTTCTCTCTATTTCTTGCCTGTACCAGCTCTTTGCCTCATTCTACAGGACGAATGAAGCACAATGCACCTTCTGCCTTTCCGGGTATTCCATATGATGGAAGACCGTCTCCATATGGGATAACCAGTTTTCGGCAGCTAATGGGGTCTCAACTGCCCTAAAGAACTCTCTCGGCTTGAACTTCATTAAATCTTTAATGATCTGGGCATTTTCAGAAACACCCTTGCTGCTATTAGCCTCGTTTTGCTTCTCAACTCTGTCAGTTGACACTCCATTTGAAATTTTAATTGTAGGCGCAGTCTTTGACGCAGGGTCAACCGACGCGGACTAACCTCTTGAGCTGGCTGTGGAGGAGCTGCCTGAGCTAGAGCTTGCAAAATTCCTTGCATGGACCCCTGAATCCTGAATCAGCTCTTGCATGGCTGCTAGAGCTTCTACAGTTAATCCGAGTACTGTTAACAGCGTCCCTGCGCCAACTGGTGGCTCTAGATTTTGATGGCTAGCTGATCGGGTCATTATGGGCACTGAAATGGGTAATTGACTTCCTCGGCCCCCCACACTGGTCGAGCTCCTTGTTACACGCTCAGACATTTTTTAAGTCTGCAAGAAAGCTCAATCTCTCAGTACACTCTGAGCTAATGGGTTACAACAATGACAAAGCTCTACATAGGTGGCCAACAAACCAGATAGTTAAGGAAAACAATAGCAACTAACATGCCCAAATAATATCTTAACTAACATGATTACCTGATGACGATCGGCTGCTGAGGACCATGGGACTCAAATGACTTACATTGCAAGTCAGTCTACAGAATCTATGACTCAAGCTTTGATACCAACTGTAAAGACCCGACCGAACCAAGGTCTTAACCTAGGTCTTCACTTAAACTTTTAACTCAATATTTATAACCGTAAAATAGTTGGCTTAAAACCACCGTTGATCAACCACATTTAAGAACGCTTTTTAATAAGAACAAACAGTAATCAGGGTACCCTTGGAAAATAGTTAAATAACAGTTAAAATCCAGAACAGGATAAAAACATCTAACACTAGCCTAACAGCCCGTTTTGCAGAATTCAAAAGGAATAGTAAAAAAAAAACAACATTGACTCAAGGTAACTAGTTTTGCCCATGGTCTTCTTGCAGCTCCGATCATCCCTCCCAGTATATCACATGCGTACCTGGGGACAAACCACAAAAAAAGAAAGGGTGAGTTTACAAACTCAATAAGGATCCCACTAAGAATCAACTGCCTAAAACACAGGTTCTTGGGTTCAAACCCCCCACTAATAACATTGAGCACTGGCCCCACAATAATACACAGCAATGGACACATGGTCTCAATCATCAATGGGCATGCAACCCCTCAGTAACAGTTAGTTGGGCACAAGACCCCTCAGATAAATGGGCTCAAGACCTCTCATACGTAAAATGCAACAAACAGTGGGGGCAAAACCCCTCAGAGCGTTATCAACAGCTCAGGTCTAAATTCTAATCAAGATATCAACCTATCTAGTATGCAGCTAGATTAACGAAGTATTGCAGGTATTGTAAGTGTAAATTCTCTTACCTTAGCCAAGTTCCTCAACTAACAGCTATTTCTAGGCCTTTGCTGACTTCCAGGACCTATAAATCACAAACGGTTTAGAATCAGCACCTTAGGCTACCAAAAATGGATTCAGAACATCGAAATTAACAAAATGGGAAGTTTTCATTTTTTTTTGGTCAACGGTCAAGGGTCAGAGGCTGGTTTGGGACACGTGGTAAGTTCGGAGTGGTTCGGCTCGGCTAGGCTAGGCACGGCTCAGCTCGGCTCGATCGGACGCCGCAACAGATGACACGTATCACAGGGAAGATCCAACGGCTGCGGCTGCTTCGGGTGGATCGGCCGGTTTGGAGCTAGGCTCGGGAAGGCGACGCGGCACGGGCGATGGGCGACACGTGTCCTAGCCTTCATCCGACGGTGCGCGTGGCTCGATTTTTGGTTTGGAGCTAGTTTAGGGTTTTGGCTCGGTTTTAGGTCAGGGTTCGACTTTCTGGTTCGATTTCTAGGAGAAAAGTCTCATTTTTCCTCCATTTTTGACAAAACGGCCTCGATTTCGCTCCAAATTTCGAACATAATTTAATAGAACCATAAGAAATTAAAAACTAATCTTTCCTCCTCTAATTACTTGAATTCCACAGCTAATCGGGACGACCTGAGGCACAGTTTCCCAAACAAAACCTCCAATTTTTTTTATTGAAGGCCACAATTTCGATCTCGGAATGTAACCGAGCAAGAACTAAGAATGGAATAATCTGCAAATTTCTTTTGGGAAGGCTTGAGAGAGATCGCTGAATCGATCGATAAACTGAAACTGGGAAGCGGTTACCTTTTATTCGCACGGGAGAATCGAGGCTGTTACAATAATATACTAATTCATTATTTGAAATTTTATTGATAGTCCTTCAATTTTTGTAAGCATTTTTTACAAAATAATTTTAATTACTTTATTTTAATGTATGCGTGAATTTATACTTAAAACTTCTTTTAGATCAAATTTATATAATTACAATACTTTATTCAAGTTTTATCTTAATTTTCTGATATACAATATCATGGAGAATACGAAATACACAATATCATGGAGAATACGAAATCTAAAAAATCATTTTAAAATTTTGGAGTGGGAAAGCAAACGTTATTTATAAAAGTAAATTGTTAAAAAATGTCAAATTAAAAATTAAGAAGAGAGAACTTTGAAAGATATTGAAAGTTATTGTTTGATGTAAATTGAATATGTTCTTTTTTATATAGGAACAATATTATATCAAAATACTCATTTATATAATAATAGTGTAGTGCATAATATATATATATATATATATATATATATATTAAATTAGATACAAATAAAAAGATTATTCATCTTTAAAATTGATAATTATTATATTTTAACATATAATTAAAATAAAATAAAATTTATAGTACCATATAAATTTACTAAGATTTAAGACTAAAGTTTATTATTTTTACTTGTATTCTTATATTATAAAAATAACTTTAGTATAACAGTATAAGTGGTATAATATATAAATTAATATAAAATTATCATCATAAAATTAATTATTATAAAAAAAAATCATTAAATTAATCAACAATGTAGAAGTAATTTTTTTAAAACTGATTAATTAAATTATATAATTTATATTGCTCTCTACTTAAAAAGGACAAAAAAAATATTAAAAAAACTTTTAGAATTACTTATAAATTATTATCTTATGATTTTTTTAGTTAATGTTTTTAAATTTAAAACATGTCAAATACATATTTTGCACCTATGTATTTTTTAGTGTTTTAAAAGGGCATCCAAAAGGAATCAAATGTCTTCCATATGGGTATACTAAGTTACCAGACATCTTCAATGCCCGGGCATCTCACATTCTTGTAAAACAGGTAATCTAGATGTCCATTTCATAAGAATCTCGAATTACCTCAAAGTAGGGGTGAACATGGGTTGGATTGGGTTGGGTTGAAGAGGTTTTCAACCCAACCCAAATTTTCGGGTTGGTCATTTTTCCAACCTAACCCAACCCAATTAAAGAGACAACCCAGCCCAACCGAACTCTATATTTTTGGGTTGGGTTGAGTTCGGACATCGGGTTCATCAATACTTGCAAATATATATATTTTTTTAATCAAATTGGTCATACTTTATACATAAACAAAATACAATTTCTAATCATTATCATATCAAGTTAATGAGATGATATAAATATTTAATATGCAAAACATTCAATCAAAAGTCACACACTATTAGTACTACTATCATGGTTTCATATAAAAATTTCAATTATATAATATAAAACAAATAGGTAATTAAAACAAAAAAAATAGATGACATAATTCGACTTTCTTAAAACAAATAAATAATTAAAACCAACAAAAATAAATGACATAATTTTATATATATTTCTATCATGATCTATAAAGACTTAAAAAAAATTAAAAACATAGTGAAAAATAAAAAGTCTAACAATAATAATTAAATAAATATACATATAATATAAATAATTAAATAACATAATAATTATGTTACAGGTACAAAAAATATTTTTTAAACTAAATAATAAATTCGGGTTGGTCGAGTTGGGTTGGATTAATTTTAGGTCAACCCTTAACCCAACCAAACTCATAAAAATTTCATGATTTTGAACCCAACCCAACTCAAAAATATATTTAACCCAACCCAACCCGTCAAATTGGATTGGGTTGGTTCGGGTTACTCGAGTTGTCGGATTTTTTTTCACTCCTACCTCAAAGTGAACTGCGGTTGAATAAGTTCTTGTGTATTTGATTTTTTTTTTTCTTAAATTTTGACATTTATATAATAATTATTTTTTAATTAAAAATAAAAAATAGGGAATATTTAAATAAAGTTATAAAGTTATTGAGGAATTGGTTGGGAGTTTGAGAAGGAAGGGTAGAAGCGGAATGAGATGTGGTGGTTGCCGGCGTCGTCAACGCCACATTCATTCATTCTGTGTTTGTTTTGGAAAGGGCTGATTCTTCTTCTTCTTCTTCAGCAATCTCTCGCATGGTGGGTTCCTCTCGAAACTCAATCACTTTCTTTTTTATTATTTATAATAATTATCATTGCTACTTGATTCTTTCATCATTTCCGTTGCTTTTTTCATGGTTGTTTCGATCTTTGTTTCTTTGGCCTTTTCTCATTATTGGGATTTTGAACCTTGCTTTCCATCATTCCATTTTGACCAAATCGCTTGAACAACTGAACTATCCATTTGTAAACCCTTTCTTATTTTACCTTCAATCTCCTCTATATCATTTATCATATCATCATTATTATTGGACCCACAACTTACTTTTCTCACTCTTCTTCAATAAAATTAATAATTCCCTTCTTTTCATGCTCTGTATGTGTTCTTGATTATTGCTACCTTTTACTGACTGCAACTGCAACTGCTGCTTCTTTTTTTTCTTTTCTTTCTTTTTTTTTTTTTTGTTGGGGGTGGGGAAAAGCATACAGTAGAGGAGGAGAATTGAAGAAGATTGAGAAATAGATATGGGATCTTTCAAAGGCCATGTTCTTCCGGGTACGCTGTTTCTTCTAGTTGGTGTTTGGCATGTCTGGAGTGCTATCGTGCGCTACGTCTCTAACCCCAATCTATTTCGCGTTCGTGTTTGGAATCCTGTCCCTGGCTTTCATGGAAAACTTCAATACTTGGAGCTTTACATTGTTGTCATTGGGGCTTTCTTTGATTTGTGTATTGAGCTTTTATATTCCACCCACTTCAACTTCTTTGTCAATGGACTCTTGAATCCTTCTCACATGAACAACTTCGAACACTCTGGGATGCTTCTCATGTTCTTCATTTTTGGACTCATCGCTCTCCTCTCTCAAAAATCCAGGTATTCCACTCTTATCTTCTTCATTTATGTTGGGTTATAAGCATGTTTCTTAGTTATTGACTTTAAGCCTCACAAAATCGATTCTAATTCTTTCAATTTACTCCTTCACTTAGTTAATTCACTTAAGTTTTTTTTTTTATAATGATCCAAACTTCAATTAGAGAAAAAAAATAATAATAAAATGAAAGAACCAAACAAAGGGTATACAAAGTGTACTCATCTTGTCCTAAGTTGGAAAGATGAGGAGTTTTCGATAACTTTATAAGAGATATGGGCTACTTCTCTTCCTATCAATTAGATCTAATTCAAAGAAATAGTTCAAACAAGGGACACCTCTTACGGGAAGGATCTCCAATCTAGTAATTGCGAGAAGGTCTAAGTTACTTCAATTATGTTAGTTGGGTAGGCTCTTTCTCTACACAGATGTAGTTTATTTAACGTAGAGTGTTAAAAATATGTATTAAAAGATTTGAATACATTATAGTCTGTCAGCTTAGTTTTTTATTTGAGTGGTACTTCGGTAGAAATATAATGGGATGCAAGTTATAGCTCATAACCAGATAAGACATCAAACTGATGGTGGAAAATATCAGAATTTTCTTTTTGGGAGGAACTCAAACCATTAAGGACAAGCAGGAGTGACCTGGAGAGATCATCTTGTGCTAAAACTGAGGGTTCCTAACTCTTGCTTGGCATAGTTTGTTTATTTTAGATCGTCAGTAAAATGAAGAATTCATCATAGGCTTGAGATGAAGATACCATGATTTATTCTGTGAAGCATCTGTTCCGACTCGTAGTTTTCCTTGCACTTTTCATATCATCACCTTAGCATCTTAGAAACATATGTACGGAATGCATTCTCATGAAAACAAAATACAACTTGACAATCATCTGAGATCGAAGTTCTAGGATGAGAGCATCAGCAATAGCGGTTTCTTGTACATATGTCATATTTTGTTTTGTGTTTATTCCTTGAATTTAACTGGAAAGTGCCTGATGTTTTTCTTCTCCAATTTTTAGTATCTTTCAGTTTGTAGGAGCTTGTAGGTTTACAAATCGAAGTAAATTGTGGACGAATGAGTGACTATATAGTAGGGGACACTCTAACTTGCATAAAAAACAGACTCAAAGTCATAATTAATGATGGTTAAATAAGTAAAAAAGAAGCATAAAGCAATGCAATGTAGAACCTCTAAGTCTTTTGATCTAGTATTCAAATCATGAATTGTGCTGTTAGTTCAATTATCTTTTAATATGTTTTTAAACACATGTGCTTAAGTGTTTTCAACGTCGTCGCCTTTCTTCGCCTATGCCCATCGCCTTCCACATAGTTGGTATTGTGTCTCTAAAAAAACCAAGGTGAGTGCCTTCAATCAGGCCATCGCTTTTCCTTTCCATTTTGCACCCAGTATCGCCTCAGGCCAAGGCGTGCACCTTGCTGAAATTTTATTTATTTATCAATATGCTTACTTGATACCAACAGAAATAACCAAGAATTAGCTCATGAAGAAGTCTAGCAACCATGCGAAGTCTTTATTGAACATACTGAATTGGTTTAATTGCTATTTCAAATATATATACATGTATGTGTGTGTTTATTTGAGTTATTTGATGTGGAGTTTTTGTTTTTTATACTTTCGGTTAACTTTAATTTTTATACAAATAATAATTTAATATGTATGGTCTATATTATCATAACGTATTCTTTTACTTTTAAGTATTATTATGTATGAATTTGAAATTTTATGAAAATAAAAATATGTTTTATATATCAATTTATGCTCAATATATAATTTAGTTATACATTTATTTGTTGTGCATCTCTTCACTCAGGCCTCGCCTTTTTATAACCTCTCACTTTGATGCGATCAAAGAAAGTATCACTTTGCGCTTTGAGAACACTTATGTGCAATTTATCCGTCACTCTGTCTTAATTACTAGTTTTTTGCTGAAAGAGAGCTGATTATTCAACTCTCACTGCTTTTTGTTCAGATTTGTTCGCCTACCAGACGAAGCTCTTTGTCTAATAGCTGCCGCGGCATTCTGCGCCGAGTATCTATTGTTTTACTTTCATTCAACAACTCATAAAGGCCTTGAAGGTTACTATCATGTTCTCCTTGTCCTCTTGATAGGGCTCTGCATCTTGTCAACGGTTGCTGGTGCTATTTTACCTACCAGCTTCCCGGTTGACGTGTGCAGTGGCATCGCCATCACCCTTCAAGGCCTTTGGTTTTATCAGACGGCCTTCACTCTGTATGGTCCAATGATGCCCGATGGTTGCGAGCTCAAGGACGATATGATGGTCATGTGTCATTCAAAAGATAGTGAGGTTAGAGGTGAATTCCTTGCAAATTTCCAGCTTTTTTCTATGGTCCTCGGAGTTCTTGGTGGAGTTGTTGGAGTTTACTGGTTTGCAGCGGCGAAGTATGGGCGTCCGGACATCGGGAATCCAAATGCTATCCATGGTCAAGACTAGAATGTTTCTGGGTATGTCTGCATAAAAAAAAATTATCTTTTGGTAGGATTCTGTAGGCAACTTCTTGTGTTGTTTGCTACATAAAACTAACTTTAGCTTCATTTAGAAAGTCATGCCATGTTTCCAAGTTTTTTATTTGGAGCCACAAGTTTCTTATAGAATACAACTTGAAAAATGATTACCCACACCAGAAATAGACTCATTTGCTATCAAAGTTCGTTCTGGAGTGTTTCTGACCATGACAGAAACATGAGTGTTTTACTCAAACTTTAGGTTGGCTTTTTTGTTTAAGGTGGTATTCTTTTTATTCTCGACTCTTTAATTCTTACATCTTTTTTCTATGAAAGTTCAAAATAGGACTCCATAGCACTTTAAATTTTTTTTTTTTTTTTTGTAAAACTAATCTCATTTTATGGTTTGCTGTTAGATAAATTTAAGTTACATCTTAAAACTTATCTTTGGAATGTGTCTGTGCAATACCTATTTGTATTGAATGCACTATCATGTTAGATAAATCTGCTTTTTTTTTTCTTTCTTTTCTTGAGTTTTACAATAATTAGAGATGAGAGAATTCAAATCCACGACCTCTTAGTTATTGGGTGTGATTATTGTCATTGAACTACTAATTTTGTTGGTGATAAATGTGTTGTTCATCTCAAAACTAATTCACAAAGATTAATGTTGAATTATATTAAATCATCAATCAATACAAAAGTTTAGGTTGATGGATTTGAACTTAAGATCTTTTGCTCTTATACCATGTTGAATTATGCTAAATCGTCAATCAATCCAAAAATTTAAGTTTATAGGTTTATATCGACCAACAAATAAAATATCACATCTATCTTAAAAATGTTTACGGGTTTTTTCTACTTTTCAATGTAAAATTCTCACAGATTTGTTTCTCAATAACAAAGAGTGGAGGGGAGTGATGAGAAAAAAAAAAGGTAAAAATTAAATAAGGTGTCACTAACTATGATAGTGATGTTTTTATTAAACACAATCGTGAAATACTTATTCTAGAAACACTTGCAAATTCATATAGTAGCGTTCAAGCTAGTCACGTAGATTTTCTTTTTCTAAGAGACTAAATAAATTGAAGTTATTAATTTTGTCGCTCATCTAAGTTAAAATTTTAATGAAATTAAAAGTTTAAGATTAAGTTGGATTAATTGGAAATACAAGGTAAAAGTGACTTCCCCAAAAATGAAAAAGAAATCACAAAGAAAAAAGAAAAAGAGTTTGTGTCTTTACAGATCACTTTGTAATATTTTGATGCAAATAGTTATTTATGCTCATTCTCCCATGACTTTCCAGGATCTTGTTTTATAAGTTTTGTCTTTGTAATCATGTCACTTGCAGTTTTATTCTTTTGGGGAACTATGATGGAAAACTATAGTTCTTTGGGGAAACTTTCTATTGCTATGATTCCATTCAATAGAAATCACTAAGGGGTGTTTGTTTCTCATATTTAAGTGGAATTTAGATTGAGGATTTACCAATTCTTTCTTTAAAAACTACATTTAAACAAGTTTTTGTATTTATTCAAAATAATTTATCATTTTTATTATTAAAAAAACTTTTCATTTCTAATCATTCATTTCTCACTGTTCAAAATAATTACTCATTTTAAATCTACATTCAAACAATTTATTGTCTCTAATTCCTCTGTAAAAAAACTACATTCAAACGAGTATACTCTCTCAATTTCTAACTTCTCAAGCTAACTCAACCAAAACCTTATCCAAACACCTCCTAACCTACATTGTTCAACTTAATAAAAATAAAAAAGTTAAATATTATTTTAATACTTATAATTTAAGATTTCTTCTATTTTATTTTTTTACTGAGCAACATTTGGAAGAAGGGATTCGAATCTGTAACTCGAGGTTATTAAATTATACGAGATATTATTAAATTCGAATTTTAGTCCACGTAAATAAAACCTTAAATTGGTCTTTATTCCTAAGATTTCTATGGGTCAAATCACAAGGGGCTTGAAGTCTCGACTCTCTTATGGTTACTTCTCTTTCCCTAATTTCTCCATTTGTCCTCTACAATTCTGGGTCATAGTCCAACCTAACTAGACTAGACTTTTAGTACGTGTGTTGCACTTGATAGATCTATTACATAATAAAATAATAATAATAATATTTTTAATATGGCATCAACGTGATATATATTATTTTTATATTATATATGCATAATAAAATATTATCTATGTAAGATGTAATAAATAAAATTGCTTGAATAAATTATTTTTATGATATAAATGTGAGAATTTAAAAAATCTTACATTATTATAGATTTAGTGATTCTAAAAAGTATTATAGGTAAATAATAATAGTAATAATAGAAGTTGTAATTGAAGATTAAATATGGTACAATAGTGCTAATATTTTTACTCTTTATACTTGTTAATTATTATTAAATTTTTAAATACTTAAAGGACATTTAGGTATTATTATAAGTTTAATCAGACCATTATAACTATATATTCTAGGTTAAAAATAATTTGTCTATCATTATTTTTTATTTTTTATTTTTTTTTAATTTTAATTTTAATTTTTTTTTTTTTTTGAAATAGACCATTCTATCACATATAGTGAAAAGACAATTTATGATCAACAAAAAGACGTATGATTCTGTACAAATTTAAAGAAATTCATCATTAATTATATGCTTATTATAATTTGTCATACAAATAAAACAATTTAACTAAAAATCCTAAATTTCTAATACATCAATTGCATGTTGTTAATATAACTTTAAAAATATAATTTAATAATATTTCTTTAGACATCTAATTCAACAATTTAAATTGCTCAATAAAATGAAAATTAAAAAATCAGATAAAATCGTTAATTACTTTTTTTTTAAAAATTGTTTATTGAGAAATGTATAAATCCATTTATAAGAATTTGATAGAAGTCTAATATAATGAATAATTTATATGATTTCTAATAAAAAATTTGAAAAGTTGATTTTTTATCAAATGTATTTTAATACATTATTCTCTTTATATACTTTAAATTTAACTTATTAGAAACATCTTCGACTTATTATATTTCATCATTTTATATTAGGTTCATTTTAAAAATTATCATTGATCCATTAAAATTATCGTTAAAAATATGTTTATGTAATTATTATTATTATTTTTTTTTTTTTACCAAAAATGATCGCCAACTCTATTTTTAAGTTAAAAAAAAACAATCATTAACACTATAATTTGTTTATGAGAAAATTTAATAAATTATAAAAAAATTTGTAATTCTTTTTTAAATTTTAATATTGAAATGATAAAAACATATATTTTATTTTTTTAGAAAAGTGAAAGGTTCAATACTTTTTGTTCTCCATAATATTTCAACTGAATTTGATAAAATTTCAAAGTTTCATTCTAACTTTTCTAAAGTCATCTTTAATTTTATAAATGATACTGTAACCTTCATATTTAACCTTTCATATTCTTTTCACTATTAACAATTATGAGAGTGTTTCTTCTAAAAAAAATAAAAAACAATTATGAGGGTATAAATTAGTATAAAATTAAAAGAAAATTAGAGTAATAATCCACAAATCATCAAGTATTTCATTTCTAACATCTATTTTATAAAATATAAATACTTTGTATATACATTTTTTAAAAAATAATTTATAAATTCACTATTATTATACTTATATGCACATAAATATGCGTTTTTATATAACATAGCAAATAGATAATAATAATTTTTTAAAATAAATACTAATAACCTATTTCAAATTACCAAATAAAAATAATATGGAAAACACTAACTTTGTAATCATATGTTAATTATTATTTTCAACCTAACTTCTATGAATATCATTTACTTTCAAGAACTTTGAAAGATTTCAAATCTTGTATTAGCATAGACGTTTTATAGTACCTGCAATTTTAGAACAATATATAATGAAAAGTAGATTAAAATAAACAATTATAAATATATATTAGAAACGAAAATACTATTAAAACGTTTTTATAGTACCTGCAATTTCTGTAAATAATTATATTTAGAGAATGCAACAAAACCTTAGAAATTAAACAAAGATGTAAAGAAAAAATAACAAAGTTGTATAACAATTTGAAAATTTTACACATACCTCAAGTAGGTGAATGAAATTGGCTCGAAAAATACAATAATTTATTTGGTTAGCAAATACCTTTCAAAGTATGTCATTGCCACTACTTATAGGAAATGAAGATGTATACTTCATTTATTTTGTGGTTATAGAATTTAAAATGAACATAATTATTATTATTGTAGTTATGAAATATGTAGTTAATAAATTGAAAAAAAGATGAAACAATATGAATAAAGTTATATTTAACTTTTTATGTTTTTGTAACAACTATGCGTGTAGTTGGTGAAAGAACCATTATTACCATTAAAATAAGTGAGGAAAGGGGGTTAATTTCAATAGACACCAATTGAATAATAATTAATTAATACTTATATTTATTAAATAATTTATTTAGAAAATATTGTACATGCATGATTAGTGAAAGAACCATTATTACCATAAAATAGGAGAACAAAATAGTTACAAATAAATAATTAAAGAGGCAAAGAGTTTTTTTTAAAAAATCAATAGTTACCAACTAATAATACTAAATTGATATTTAATATATTTATGCTTATTAAATAATTCAATAAAAAATAAATTGAACGATTCAATAAAAAAATTATTGTATACAAATGCTAATATCACTACTAGAAATATCACATACAATGACTATAAATTATAGTCATGAACACCTTCCATGACTAAAATCAAGAGTCA
>JBBMKA010014261.1:9509-32415 GCA_037833695.1 Sechiopsis laciniata
CATTTGATTTCTACCCTAACTTTACAATAGGAATGTGGAAAAAGAGCACTAAAATTTAGTGCACAACAAATCTATAAAAATTAGGGTACATTTGATTTCTACCCTAACTTTACAATAGGAATGTGGAAAAAGAGCACTAAAATTTAGTGCACAACAAATCTATAACCCAACTAAATGAAATAGATGTATAGGGATTCCCAAATGTCTTTTCACTCACTTGTTAAAAATACTTTTTGCTTAAGATTTGTGTCTCACGTGGACAAATTGTAGAGTTTCCTAAAAAATGAAATTAATATGTATAATTTGATAATGAATGACTATCTAGGGCTTCACACTTACACAGCTTTAACATCTGTCAATTAAAAGACAGAATATAAACTACTTTTAAATAGTATAGTTAGATATTTTTATGATATAATTATCTTTTAATTCAAAAAAGATTATTGTATAATATAGAGACCTAACTTTTAATGGACTATTTATGAAATATCCAGTAAATTTAGGGTGTATGGTTAAATAATTAGAAATTCCAATGTTTTCCCATGGGTCGGGAATGGAATGAAGAGAAGAAGAAAAAAAAAAAAAAATCCACAAGTCAAACGATGAAGATGAGGACGATAAATTTGTTATTTAGCCCTGTTTTCCACCCCATTTATTTGTTCAATTCTGAAAGTTTATTTTTTAATACATACAGATATAAATGGACATCCCATAATAATTATATTTTATGTTTGCAACCAAGTCTAGCTTTAAGAACATTATTAGTGTTGATTTTGTATTTTCCTCTTATGCCTTGGATCCTTTAGATCATAACAATAGAGATCAATTGTACAAGTATCTTAACTGTGTTTTCAAAAAAAAAAAAAAAAAATAAATAAAAAAGTTTCCTCTACTGTCACTCTTGATTCTACAAATAAAACCTTGATATTATTGATTGGAAAATAAAGCAAAAGTGGAGAGAAGTACACATGTATTAACTGCTTTTTGGAAAATACACCAAAATTGCAGGTTTGATGAAGTAAAGAAAATAAAAAAGAATGATCAGCCTATATAAACCCTGCCTAAATAGGCTTTTCTCAAGAATCAGAATCAGAATCAGGCTTTTCTTGAGAATTAAAAACAATAAAATCTCATTTCAGAATTTGTGCAGGTGAACCATGGACGGTAGAGTGGTATTTTGTCCCCCAAATTCACGATGGTTGGTGTTCTAATTGTGATTTTTATTGATGCCTGGATTAATTTTTTTCCTTCCCTGTTATTACTTTTTAAGCTTACTTTCTTGCCTTTTCTTTTCCTTTCCTTTCCATACCTTCCATCATTATTTTATTATTTTCTCAAATTGAATACATTTATAAATACTATCACAATAATTTTTAATATATTTATCGAAATAATTAAAACATTTAATTATATAAGAAATTATAATATTATAATTATTTTAAAACAGATGGTGGTGTGAGTTAAACTTTTGATATTTTGAACATAACTTTTCCTAATACATTTATAAGACATTATATTTTACCTTTAATTATTACCAACATTGTGATTTTTGTAAAACCAAAAAGTTTTAAGTTCATTCATTACTATCACTTACCTAGAAATTAATATTCTACGGGTTTTATTGATAATTAAACCTTGTAAATCTGAACAAAAATTGACCTCCAAATTGTAAAACTTGGATCAGCCCATGCTTCTCACCTTGAAGTTGAGTTGAGTTGGGTTTTAACCAATCAATTAAGCAAACACACCTCTTACTATTATCAATTATAAAAAAAAAAAACTATTATTAAAAATATTTGTGGTAAATACTTTTTTAAATTAGTTTATATATAGTACTTTATGATATAATTTTAAAAAATATCTATGATAAAATAAAATAAAGAAAAAAAAACAAAATATATAAAACAGATTTACAGAAGTACCAAAAAAAAAAACAAAAAAAAAAAACAAATGAAAACTCCAGCGTTATTTTTTTATTTTTTTTATTTACTATTTCTATTTGATTGAATTTCAAAGAAATATGGAAAACAAGCTTCTTTTCATTTTTCGTTCTTTACCTTTTTTTGAGGAGCGATTGATAACAAAGATTTTCTTTCTTTACTTTGAGTTCTCTTTTATTTTTATTTAAATATCTAGATCAAGTCTCTAACTAGATACATTTAGATTAATTATCCGGAATTGAATGGTGATAAAATATTTAAAATAATGTTGTATTAATTTTGAATATAGTCTATTTTGATTTTGAATAATCATAACTTAATTATTATTATTTATAAAAGAAAGATGATCTCATATTTTAAAATAATTTTAGATTGTTTAATTAAATGAAAAAATATTTGATGGCTAAGAATGTTGAAAAGAAAAGAATTATAAAATAACATTTTTTTTTATATAAATGTTGGATCATATGAGGGAAATAACATAAAGAAATGAGACAGTTTACCATTATTTGTTTTTTAACAAGTTTTTTTTTTCAAATGGTGTTGAATAATAAAAATATTGGATGCCTAAGAATGTTGAAAAGAAAAAATGATAAAAAAAAAATTGTGTGTTTAAAAAAAATTATTTTCACCTTTTAAAACCACTTTCATTTCTTTATTTAAATTATAAATTCAAATAAAATATATACCTAATAATTTAGAAGATGAACATAGAAAGAAGAAAAAATAAATTAATTTTAAATATATTTTTTTAAAAATTAAATAGATAAAGATAATATATTTTTTTGGTACTAGAGTTTATTTAATTGGTTCCATTAATGAAAATTTTTGGAATTTCGAAAAATATGTACTCTATTTTTATTTTATACGAGAGACAAAAAAATAGGAAGAAAAGAATTTTCAAACCTCTAAATTTCAATCCCCGAATTTACATTGTTTGTAATCCAAACCTCCGAACTCCAAATGGTAAATCAAACAACTTCTTAGAGAATATTAAAGTTATATGTCAAATCACTCGATCCACATTTATGCTTTTACTTTTTGATGAGGTTTATAGTGATATTTGCTTTACATTTACTATAAGGCAGTTGTGAATTGAAATGGCTTTAAATTTTGATGATTTTGTGTTATTTTAAATAATTAATTCTGATTTCAAAAAATGAAAAAAATATTCTTATTATTTTTTAATTTTTAAATATTTATATTTATTTCTTTTTATTTACGTACTAATTGTATTTGAACCTATGCTTTTTTCCATAGTAATAACAACTATAAATGGAATGAATATTATGCACTCTCTACATTATGACATTAAATCCAATTTAAGGAAATATCTTATTATGGAAAACATTTAATATCGAAAAGTAAGAATTCAATTGAATTCAATTTAAGAAAAAATCGGGATCAAATTAAATATGGAAGTTTCAAAAGATGGAATTAAAACAAAAACAAATATGGTGATTGATGGGGGCATTTTGAAATTTATTGAAAAATGTGAATGTTAATATAATATCTTTTTGAGTTGATTTGGATAGATTTGTAGTAGGTTTTGTCGTATCGAATATTAAAGCGAAAATTCCTTTTTTGTCCTGTAAGTGAATTGAACATGTTGCAACCATTATATTAATAAAATATGAAAAATGTAAGGGTAATTAATTCGATTTCCTCATATGGAGAAAAAGAAAATGAGTGGGTACGTACACAAACATAAAACCCTAATTAATGTTATAAATTATAAAGAGAATCCAAAATTCTAATATTTGGTCCGATAATGTATTTGAATGAATGTATTTGAATGAATATATTTGTTTCAGCAGCAATGCAAGTGTTAGGTAGGGTGACCAAGTCTAAGCAGTACTTGCGACTTGTGAAAGCTCAATATCCAAATTTCTTTATATTTGATTTTCATTCTCATTATCAATGCCGCAACTATTGCATCAATTTGTTAGAAACTAGAAGTAGGGCTACTCAATATTCAAATTCATGTGGTCCTAACTTGGAAGCGTCGCCAAAAATTCAATATGACTAGGCGCCTTCGCTTTTAATCTCAACTATTGATTCAGGTCCTAATTCCTTTAATTATTATGTTCCAATATTGAAATTGATCAAATCTGTAACTTTGTTGATATTATTATTATTATTATGTTGTATATAATACTATTAGAACTTTTATTCTATTTCAGAGGAGGATGCAGAGGCTATTTATAATCGTATATATCAATTTATTGACGAAAATAAGCATGATGAAGCTATTGTTGATCTGCCCGCTGGTTGGCTGTTGTCAATGATCCAACGCTGCAAGACTTACTATGACATTAAGCTTTTATTTTTCCTTCTCCTTGACCAGAAGCTCCTTGTTAGCACACTCACTAATTAAATTCCTCTCAATTTAATTTAATTAATTATGACTTTTGTGCTTATTAATTTCTTTTCAGATTAAAAATCCTGATGCACATCTTACCCAAGAAGTCACTAGAGCGTGTTTACGTTGCGGGGCCCTTCTTTATGGTGCAAATTTACTCATTAACATTTTTTTATTTATTTTTATGCGCATCTGCAAATTATTTAATTTATAAAAGTTATTTAATTTACACGTGTGCAGCACGGATGACCATGGGTAAGACTAATACCTACGGATTCACGCCAAATAATGCCTCTGCCCTTCTTTTACTGGTTCGTGTGTCAACATATTCATAATATATATATATATATATATATATATATATATATATAATTCTTTTTTATACTTAATTATTTCATATGCTCATTCTCCGATTTATTTAAAATTTTCCGACTTTCGGGTAATTAATTAGAAATATGCTGAAGATGACGTCGACGCCAAATTCATGAAAGAAATTTTTTGTCTTATACAAATCAACAACTTGCCAATTGATCCTGACGTTGCAGAAATCATTCTCAGGTCTAAATTGTACTATACTATAGTGTTATATATATACACACAAATATACATGATTGATATGTACCCGATGTCTGTAATTGCATTTGTAGAATTTGTCGCAATGTAAATTGTTTGAAAAGGCTCTACTACTACGCAAACAAGTTTATTTCGGATGGAGTAGAACTTCACCAATCATCTTACGAAATGGTGATGGAATTTGCTGCTGACAAAGGTGTACTTATAGGCGCTAATATGTTATATTATTTGGGATCAAAGTCTAATTAAATTTGTTGTTTTGGTTCCAATATTCACGCCTTTCATTATTCATTATACTATCTTACTGGAAATTAAAATTTTCCATCCATATATATATATAGGAGATGTTGATTCTCTAAAGAAATTTGAGATTGCGAGGTATAACGACAGCGAATTACAAACTAATAGAAGTGGATTTGCATATGCTAAGGTAACTATAAAAAAGTAAAATTATATATATTTATATAAGAATTAGTTTTATTTTAACTATCTTTTTTATGCTTCACTTCCAGGGTTTTCTCTTAAATGGGGATCCAGAGGGAGCTGCTAAAGTCATTCTAGAAATCTTTTATCAGGTGATTGTTCTTTGAATTTTATAAAATCAATATTTCTATTGTTGGGAGTGCGATCCATGGCCAGTTTTGAAGGTCCAAAAAAAAAGTTTTGAGTTTTAGGATTTTGATTAGAATCAAGCTTGTATTTCAAAAATTGAATCTTCAGATTCGTATGATCCAAATTTATATATAAAAGAGCATGTTTAAAGTTTGAGGATCTCATCCTACTTCTCAACTTAGAAAAGATGAAAAAAAAAAAAAAAAAAATTATAGGATAAGTGGACTATTCATGTCATTATCAAATAGTTTTGAGATTAAATGACATAATATTATAATACTGAATATCACTTAAATAAAAAGCACTTTGATCGGTTAGTGACAATATAAGCTGGATATTACCTTTGATCAGCACAATACGGTGAGAGAAGAAGATGTTATGCCCGGTTATCCCGCAAGGCCATGGCCTGAAGAACTAATAATTGAGATCCAAAAGCTCGTATACGAGTGGCCGCGCAAAGTGATAAATCTCCGAATGTCAGCTCAAGAAAACTATTCTTTTTTTTTTTTTTATATTATTTCAAACATGCATACATTACGTATAAATTAACTTCCATCTCTTTTGCTATGTTTTATGTTGTGTTTTCTAGGAACGTATTGCAACTCTCGAATCTTGTATTCCTCAAATGATGGAGTATCTAAAAACCGAAGGCCATGGGTTATATGAAGTAGATTTGAAGAGTCTAAATTTTCTAAAATATTATTAGTGTCATAATTTGCATTTCAGAAATATCAATCCTTCTAATTATATTCATTGGCTAATGAAATTTTTATTAATATTACAAGTTACAAACAAAACTGTGGGTCCAATTGGATTTGAACATGGTAGAGTTGCAATGTTTTACAAGTTGGGTTTAACGTTTTTTTTTTTTTTTAAAGTAATTTTTTTATGTGGGTTCTGCCAATTGAGTTGTATGGACGTTTAACAAATTTCAATATTTTTCATTGTTAAAATCAGACTGTTTGATTGTGTGGTCTAATTAACTTATTGTATTTGTATCGTTTCTAAATTTTTATTTATCATAATTAAAATGTATATTCAAGATATATATATATATAAAATTTCAAGATGTATTATGTTAATATAAAATATAAAATACTAAAAGATAACCCTAAAGGTTCTTTTAAGTTTAGGGTTTGGGAGATTGGTTTAATTAATAATTAGTATGGGGGCTGATTTTGGTAGACCCATTCCATTAGCTCATTTATTCATCCAAGCAACTACTTATAGAGAGGTGTTCACAATTTGATTAGTGAGAGTTTGGAGTTTGGACGAGTTGTAGATTATATATATTTGTTTAACAAATCATATAAATTGTTCACAACTGATCATAGGTGTTCACAACTGGTCGTACATTTCAATAATTCATTCGTATATAAATTATTATGTATATTTGTTTTAACGAAGCATATAAATTGTTAATATAATTGTTTTTTTTTTTTTCTTTCAAAATGACCCTAAGCTTCATTAAGGGCATGCAAGGAGCAAGTCAAAGAAAATACATCATAAAGAAGCAATGAAAGATTTATAAGTTAGAGCTATATTATTGTAGTCATAGTCTTTATCGTAACCGTAATACCTTCCCATTACTTATAGTGAGAGTTTGGAGTTTGGACGAGTTGTAGGCAATACTAACCGTAATATCTTCCCATTACGAAAGGCCACAGGTGGGTCGCGGGTTGAATCAAACGCCAAAACAGGGAAGGGGAAGGAAGTCCCATCAGGAGGTTAGCGGGTGAGCTCTACGATCTCAAATTAACCCGGCGCGTATTTGTGGCTCTTCTATGGCGGGTATTTGCTTGACTCCTCCTGGTTCAAAGCTCATAAGCTCTATTACTTGTATGTGAGTAATGCGATATTGGAAGTGCATGCTAGGTGCGGTAATATTGAGGAAGGTAGGGGAGTTTTTTATGAGATTAGAAGCAAAAGAAATTGGTGCTCGTGGAATATCACTGAAGAGCATGGAAGAAGATTCAGTGATGCTCTTCAGCTTTATGATCAAATGTTGGTGAGCCAACTGTATCCTTGTTCCTTTGTTTTGTTTGGACTTTTAGTTTCTAAATCACCAAAAGTTAATCTCTTACGAATGTTCTCCACACCCTTTTCATTTTCATGCTTGGAAATCGGTAAATAATTTAGCATGCGGAAGAAATGACATTATAGACCTCCCTCCTACTATGATACCCTATTTTTAGTCTAAGGTAGGGATTTGTTAACCTTTTGGTTAAAGATATATGTCTTAATAAATTGCTCTTTTTGGCTACTTTGACATCATGTAATTCTAAACGTTGAAACTTATATGTTATACTACATCTAATCGTTTTGTATGTTTTCTTACCACCATGAGTGGCTTGGTGGTTAAAAGGACTATGAAAAATCAAAAGGTTGTGGGTTTAATTCGTGGTGGCTACCTACCTATGAATTAATTGTTGGAATTATTTGTTTTAATTAATATTAATTATTAAATATTCTTAAATTTAGTGTCCCATGATTTTAGTAACCACTTAACCACCCATTACCCCATCCATTTGAAACCACTAATTTTGGTTTTTCATTTATGGTTGTTTTGTAAATGGTAAAACACCTGATAGTGAATCTTAAGAACCTACAGAGAAATAGAGAGAGTTTACAGAGAACTTTTCTCTATTTTTCTACTCCAGTTTTTGGTCCCCCACACCCATTTTTCCAATAATAAACCACATCATTTGAGTTACGAAGAGTGAGGGTCTAGAAAAATCAAGAACTCTGTTGCTAATGTCTGTCGTTCGTGTTGAGGTGTGCATTGACTTTCATCTCGGTTACCAAAAAAAATGGCTAGAGGTATACGCTTTATTTATTAATTACATTCCGTGATTTATTAATCACAAATAGTTTTTGTGTTAGAAATTTCTAACATTTGGTATTAGAGCCATTTTTGCCTCTGTCCTATTTTTGTAGCCATTAATAGAGTTTTTGGTGATTTTATAATTACAATATGAATAAGTAGGAAATTAAATTGTGAGAATTTCCATATAAAGTCGGTAAATTTATGGCCAGATTTGTTTTGTATTTTGCAATATTGGCAATTTGTAAGTTTCTGTGTTATGATGGCGGAATGTTGAAGATTGCTAATAAATAAATAAATAATATAGAATGAGAATTTGCATACAAAGTATTCATTTTTCTTTAATTTTAATTACTATAGTGTGTGATATTATTTGGCATAATTATTTTGAGATATCTTTGGGATTGTGTGATATTATTTGGCATAATTTTAATTACTGGTAAATTTGATTTGTTTTTTATTTGTTGGCAAAATTTATGATAATTGCCATGTTTGATTCATGGATATGCCAAATTTATTAATTTAATTTTTGGTCATTGTATGCTTAATAATATGTATTTGGATTTTGACAACAATATAAATAAATGACCATTTGACTTGCTGGATTTTGACTATTGTATGCTTATTAAAAATAAATGAATTCAATTCTATATATTTACCATTTGGGTTGCTGGTGAATTGAATTTGGTTTGTTCTTTATCTTCTATTTAAGCATATGTAGAAATTGAAAAATCTGGCAAAAATATTTTTTCATATGGTATAATTTCATATCTATATATTTTTCATTTTTTATGTAATTGATATCTTTTGGGTTATGCGATATCTTTTGGCTGTTGTATCTTAAGCCAGAACCATCCTAGCCAGAGCCACAACGACAGCGCTGGGGAGGATTGGAGCAATAACTGCGGAATTGAGAGTTTAAGTAAAGTTTTTTGTGAGTTATATATATAAATATAATTTAAAGAGAGCAAGAAAAAAAAATTAAAAACAATAAAATAAATGACAAATAAATAGAAAAGGAAAAAATAACAAATTTAAAGTTTCATTGCCAACATGGCCGCGGTTGAAGTTTTCAAGTTTAAAGGGTAAAATTTTATATATATATATATATATATATATATTTCAAATAAAAAAAAAAGAAGAAACAAATAAATTGAGGACTTTGCACATCTAGCCAAATTTAACAAAAATATTAACAATCTAGCCAAGAATCCTAACAAATTGCATGGATATTCAAACATTTATAATGATAAAAATTCATTAAATAGTTGATTACCTTGCTACCTATACTAGATTTATTAAACTCGTTTGATTGAATAAAATGGAAGGAAAATTTGTATTAATTAACATTATCCTCTCTCCCACTTTTCACCACTGTCGTTTCAAATCCCTAAATTTAGTAAACCATACAAATTTGAAACGTTATTTTTTTGGGGAAGGAAGCAAAACTTTATGGGATTTTGAATTTTTTTCATCTCATTTTTCGATTTCCATCCCAGCGGCATGAATATTGAAGCAAATTCCAAAGATCACTTGAAGCATATTTCATCCATCTATTGTTTCTTTCTCATTACTCATCTTACAAGTTTTTGAATTTTTTTGAATTTTTTTTTACAGTTGCATGTCTAGGATTTCATCTTTATTTTACTGGTAAGTTGTAGTGATTGTCGCCTTCTGTAATACGGTGGTACTGGGTATGATAATGTGCAGTAACTCGGATGAGATTTTTGAATGAATCGGATGAGATTTTTGAATGAAAATGTGTGAATATGTAATACTTTGGTAATACTAGGTATGATAATGTGAGTTACTTTGATGAAGTTTTTGAATGAAAATGTGTAAATATTGTACAATAAGTATTATGTAATACTTTGGTAATATTGGATAGGATAATGTGTAATTACTTAAGTTTTTGAATGAAAATGTGTGATATTATAATATTGTACAATAAGTATTATGTAATACTAGATATGATAATGTGCAATTACTTGGATGAGATTTTTGAATGAAAACTTATGGTATTATAATATAACACTATGCAATAAGTATTCTGAAATGCATGATACAATATTACTGAACATGAAATGTAATATTGCAATATTGAAAACGGCAGAAAAATTTTAGGCTGTGTTGAGATACTTTATTATGATACTCGTAACTATGAATATTGTATTGAGATACTTGTATATTTGAGTAATGCATATATAATACTCGATTATGAGATACTTGTAAATCTTAATACTACAAAATTTAATATATTAATAACATGGTATTAGAATATGATATATAAATAAGAAAGTATGTACTTAATCTTATGTAATCAACATTTTCATTTCAATGAAAGGGGAATTAATTACTAGTAATACGAAATAAATATACATAATCACATATTAACTTGACTTTGATCGGTACATCTAAACATGGTATTACACGAAATGTAAGAATATAAAAAACACATATAAACTATGAAATTAACTTGTATTACGGAATGTCAATTCGTGAAGTTTCACCACCATATAAATACATATTATGAAAAATGAAAGAGTATTATTATTAATACAAACAATGCTTAAAATACGTATTATAAATGTAAAATATGGATTCATTAATTACATTAAAGAGATCTAATTTTCGTGGTAGTTTTGTTTTAAAAGAAATTAAGGGCTGAAAATATAAAAGGAAATCTGTTTATAGTAAAGGGTATGATGGAGTAAACTTTTTTTGTAGTACTTTTTTTTTTCATTCTACCGATAATCAATGAACATATATTGGTGGTTTAAAAAAAAACACATATTGGTTATCATAAAATTAAAACCATATTTTTAATATCACAAGTTAAAAATTTGAAATGCAAATGTGAGAAATTGAAATGTACGAAAGGGAAGATGGTAATGGATGGTATTATTATTATTATTTTTTTCATATTAAAGGAAAAGTATAAATGGTAATGGATGGTAATGGATTGTCAATTGATTCAATATTAAAGGAAACTTCTAAATCTAAGAAACCTATTATTTTTTTCAAAATAAAATCAAGAGTAAGATTGCCATTAATTGAAAATGATTTTGTATATTTAAAAATGGGAAAAGAGATTTGCAATTAGTTTGAGATTTGGATAGATTTATAAATAAATTTCAAAATGTGAATATTTAGCACAATTACTCAAAAAGAACTCTAATAAATTACAAATACAAATATAGAAAGGAAAAAACATAAATTCACCCTGCCGTGTATTAATTTTTTTTTACTATTTTTTTTCATTTTAAAAAAATAGTATACTGGGAATATTTAGTTAAAATTTTGCCATATAAAGATTGTGCTCACTCAAATATTACTTTAGCCTTACTTTAATATTATAGCTTAAATTATAAAAGATCCCACAAACTAGGAGATTTGTCTCAAAAACACCGTTGAACTTTGAAATGTCTAGACCAAATGTCTACATGTAAATGCCTAGATCAAATATTTAGTTAAAATTTTCATTTTTCTTTCTTTACTTTGAGTTCTCTCCCCTTCCTAGTAAATGTCTAGATCAAATATGTACATGTAACAATATAGATTTAGACAATATTAAAATTATATGTTGAATCATTCCATCCATATTTTCACTTCTACCTTTTGATGAGTTGTAAGAAAACAAGCGTATAGTGATCTTTGTTTTACATTTATTTTAAGGAAAGTCGAGAATTGAAATATATAGCTTTAAAATCCAATTATTTTATGTTATTTTATTTATAATATAAATTGAGGGAAGAGGACCACAAACCGTTCATAGCGGGTGCTACTCTTTTAAATTAATATGGGGAGGGTCAAATATTGATTTTGAGGATCGAACTTATAAGTGTTAAACCGAAAATTTTCACCAAACAATGAAATTATTTTGTATTATTTTATAATGATTAGTTATTATTTTTTGAATTTGAAATATTACTATTTATTTCTTTTTTTCTTTTACGTACTAATTTTATTTAAACATATATTTTTTTCCTTGTATGAATAGCAACAATAATAAATATATAAATACATGACAATAATTTATAATTTATATTTTCTTACTATTATTATTATTATTATTATTATTATTATTATTATTATTATTATTATTATTATTATTATTATTATTTTAGTTTACCTTACACTAATACAAATGTTCTTTAAGGTTTTAAAAAATATAAAAATAAAAAATTAACTGTTCTTTAATATATATTTTTTCGTTATCCTTTTAGACCATTTAAGAGATAAAATAAAGAAATAAAGAAATAATGTGCCCTTTCCTTTTTCTGTTTAATTTTTATATACATATTATTTCCGTCAACCAACTAGTTAAAATGTTATTCATATATTAATTAAAAAAAAAATGTTACTCATATTACTAAATGTTTAATTTAAGTTAATTATTCAACTCTTACCATTATTACACTATTACCGTAGAATTTCAACTAAAAAAAGGTGAGAATAATTGGTTGAAAAAGAAATCTCACTTTACGTTTTCTTCATATATTTTTTTTTTTTGTCGCGTTAAAATTGGTTGAATGAAATGTTAAAAATTGGAAAGTTAGAGTTTCCAAATTTAAGGATGAATTTAATTTATCCCATAAATTTAGAATACAAATATGGAAAAAGCAAAAACTAAAAATTAAAATTAGTGCACAAATTTAGAAGCCAATTGAATAAAATATATTTAAAATAAAAAGCGGAAAAGGAAACAAAAAGACCAAAAACAGAAAAAAATTATAAAATATAAATTCAAATATAGGAAAGAAAAGCCTAAAGTAAAAAATGTTACAATGGAGGGCGAATTTGATTTATCTCATAAATTTAGAATATGAATATGGAAAACGATTAAATAAAAAACTAAAATGAGGGCACAATCTAGAAGCCAATTGATGAAATATATTAAAAAAAAAAAAAAAACTAAAATTAGTGCACAAATCTAGAAGGCAATTGATGAAATATATTTAAATAAAAAGCGTAAAAGGAAAAAAAATAAGACGAAAAGCAGAAATAAATGATAAAATATAAATTGAAATATAGGAATGAAAAAGGGTAAAGTAAAAATATTAGTATAGTAAAATGAAATTGGAAAGTTAGAGTAAATGAAATGTTGTTATAAGTAATTGTAATTGTTGGTGTTGGTGAGCTTTAGAATGGAAGTCATGCGCAGGCTGACCAAGTCTAAGCAGTTTGTGAAATATTCTTTGTTCTTATTTGATTTTCCTTTTCGACCTCATAACTCTGAATTCCGCAATTATTGCTCCAACTCTCTCCAGCCCTGCCGCTGTGGCTCTGGCTACGATGGTTCTTTCTACAATACATGCATTAAGCTCTATTTAATTAGCGGTTCATATTTATATCATGATTTGTCGGAATGGAATCTAAAGGTGCCTCCGAAACCACAAACGCCAATGCCAACCCCAACTCCGACTCCGACTCCGACTCCAACTCCAACTCCAACTCCAACTCTTGATGAATGTTGTTCCCTTTAATTATTATTATTATGTTTATTTTTCTAATAAAACTTATAACAACCCGAACTGAACTTAATTGGGCACTTGCATGTAGGGCATGATCCAGACGACATATATTACCTTATGCAGCCACAGGGGGAACCCCCCCACACTGATTTGCTGTTGCCGATGGTCCAACGTTGTAGGTCCTACTATGACATTAAACTTGTAATGCACATTCTCCAACAATATGAGCAGCTTGTTAGTACACTCACTCATTTTACTCTTATTATTAGACCATTACAGTATGCTGTTCCTAATTCATTTCTTATTACTTTTTTTGTAGATAAAAAATCCGGATCCAAATCTTACCCAAGAAATCACTAGAGCATGTTTACGTTGCGGGGCCCTTTTTTACGGTATTCATCAACTTCACAAATCCTTTTTTTCTTCTATGTATCAGCACGAGTGTGTGTGCAAATTAACTAATTAGTACGTTAATTATATGTTTGTGTACCTGTAGCAAAACAGACTATGTGTATGGCTAATAACTATGGATTCACGCCTAATATCGCCTCTGCCCTTATTTTCTTGGTTCGTAATATCGTCTTCATAATATATATATATATATATATATATATAAATATATATGCTTATTATTTATTTTCGAATTTATTAAAAAAAAAAATTGGAATTTGGTTCAGAATTATGCTAAAGATCATCATAATTTTGAACTCATGAAAGAAACTCTCTGGCTTATGCGAATCAACAACTTGCCGCTTGGACCTGATGCTGCAGAAATCATTCTCAAGTATGTATATATACTATACTATACTTTTTCTAAAGGGATACTTAATTAAAACAAGAAAGCAAGAACCATGCTAGAGGAGAATTACAAAAAAAAAAATCTAACCAATTTGTGATAATGGAGGCAATAGAGTAGTTCTAACCAAATTTTAGATTTTTTGCACTAAATAGGTTATATACTATTCTCAAAAAAAAAAGAGGATATATACTATAATATAATAGTACTGTATATATTATATATCAAATTACAACATCTCCTACATTGCAATTTCTTTTGCAGAATTTGTCGTCGTTTTGCAACAAAATATTCTGAGTGGTACTTTATAAATGCTGCAAGAAAATTGGTGTATGATGGAATAAAACTTCACCAATCATCTTTTGAAATGGCTATGGAATTTGCTGCTAACATAGGTACATACGCTAATTAATAATTTATCATAACTTTGTATCAAAATCAAATTATTTTTTGTTTTGGCTTTCTTACTTTTTATTCCAAATGTAAACTTTTCATCAATGTAGGAGATGTTGATTCTCTACGATATTTTGAAAGAGCCAGATCTAAAGTTATGAGCCGACATACTAATAAAAGTGGATTTACATATGCTAAGGTAATAAAAATTTATACACATATATAAGAATCCGAAGATATATTTAATAATATTTTTTTGTTCTCTACCAGGGTTTTCTATTAGATGGCCAGCCTGAGGAAGCGGCTAAAGTCATCATAGAACTCTTGTGTCAGTATTTACGGATAATAGATAATACACACATTTATGACATTGAATATTATCGAAGAATAGGCGAGTCATGGCCTGAGGAACTAATGATAGAGATCCAAAAGCTTGTAAAAGAATGGCCTACCAAAAGTGTAAAGATCCTAAAATCTAAAAAAGAAATAAAGGTTCTAAATCTTTCCTTATGCCTTAATTATGATTATTCTGTTACATTTGCCATGGTTAATTCCATTGTTGTTTCAAACATTCATATATTTCATGTACACTAATTTCCAATATCTCTTTTGTATTTCATAGGAACGTGTTGCAACTTTTAAATCTGGTATTCCTAAGATGGTCGAGTATCTATCAATCAAAGGCTTTGACCTAGAACTAGATTTGGACCATCTAAATCAACTAGGGAAGTTGTCTTAATTTGTCTATTGAAATTTTACTCTTACTTAAACTTTTGTTTTCCTATTGTAATTTCTTCTTAAACTTATTATTATTATTATTATTATTTTCTTGGATCATATGGTTGTTTTCTTGCAATGATATTTGGTTTACTACTTTCTTCATTTTGCATATTGCTTTAAAATTGTTCATAGTATGGTTTAACAATTTTGTTTCCATCATATTCTAAAATCTAGATTTAGTCCTATTTGGTAAAAAAATCTGGATGTATTTAAAAAGGGTTTTTAGGAATGTGTAAATAGACTTATTCTTGGAAATTTGCCATGGGGAAAATTTAAAAAAAGTAATTACAACTGGTAGCAAAATTTGAATGAAAATATTTCAAATGTAGGAAAATGTTGGTACGTTTTGTTTTATTTCCAATTGTATCCTCGACCATACTATGAGCATTTGCAATAAATATTTCACACTTTAAAACAATCCAAAAGAGACCAGCAGACAAAGCAACAGTTGTTCAAGTAAGATAAGATTATTAAGCTCAAACAAAGTAACACTCGTTCAGCCTCAAACTCAAACAATTAATCGGAAACTCAACCTGCAGATAAAGCCACACAAACTCAAAACAAGGAGAGGCGCTTTCTAACAGTCGCAACCAAGCAGAGAGTTCAATCGAAAAACACAAACGCCAAATCCTCAATAATCGCACAATCAAATATAAAGATAATAACAAAACGCCGAAACTTCAATTTAAAGATAATAGCAAACGAAAAAGTTCCATAAATAGATAGTCACACCAACATTTAGGTGTAAAAGATTCATACGAAAATAATTTATAGCTAAGTGATTATTACAAATGAAACCCATATAACGTTTTGTTCAAAACATAGCAATAAAGATATTTTAAACTAAAATTTAACGTTTTTCATCAAAATTTAACAACAATCATATTTTTCAAATTTCAAAGTTATTTTTCAAAATTTTAAAATTTAGCAGCATTTTTTACACAAATTCCATCATTTAGAAGCTATATATATAAACAAAGGCTATAAAATCTGATTTTAACTTTTTTACATCTTTGTTCCTTTCTTCTACCTTTTCAGAGTGTCTGGCTATAGCGAAAATGAAAAGAAAAGGAGGAAGAATGAATGGAAAGGAAGTGAAGAAGGTAATAAATTAATGTTTGTTGTGTTAGAAATTTTTAACACAAAAACTAAATGCGGCAGCAGAAACGTAATTAATAAATTAACATACCTCCTGCCAATGTTCACTTCAACACGGACACAACAACGAATACATCGCCCGCGGATTTCTTGGTTCTTCTACACCCTCACTCTTCCTAACTCAAATGGTGTGGTTTTAAGGAAAGAGTAGGCATAGGAGATCAAAACTAAAGAAGAAAAGACAGAAAAAAAATTCTATAAAATTCTCTCTGTGCTCTCTGTAGATTCATTAAGAGTTATCTTTACCATTAAGAAAATAACTTTAAATGAATAAATAAATAGGTGGGTGGTTAATAACATGAGATCATGGATCACAAATAAGGATAAATAATTAATAAATAAAAAATTGAATAAGATATTAATAATTTCCAACATGTTGTGTAGGAAAGAAAAAGAAGTAAAGTAAGTCGGTATATTTAGTGGGAAGGAAAGATAAATGACTATAAATCAATGTTTGGTAAAAAGGAAAAGAAAGCGATATTGAATTTCTTTTTTTAATATGGATATTTAATTATATAATATCAGTATAATTTTTCTTTAGTGATAAATTATCATTTAGAAATTTATTTCATTTCGTTTATTTTTTTGAATGAAATTTAAAATTGAGTATTTTGATATAAAGAAAAATCTAGTTAATGTAGTTTTGTTTTGTTTATTTTTTTGAGTCCATCTCGTTAATGTAGTTAATTTTACCTTCACATTTACAAAGTTTAATTATTCAAATTGGCCATTCATCTTTTAGTATCCAACAAAATGTTTTTATTGTGGTGGATAATAAGAGTTCATAATTTTTTTTTTTTTTTTTTTTAATTTATTTGAAATTATAAATTTTAGAAGTGTTTAGAATGTTAGATTTATGTGGACATATAGAGAATGTTCTAGAAAGTGGAAAATATCTAGATATTTTTAGGATTACTCTAGACAAATGTGTAGTCCACATTGCCTACACACTATAAATACTCATCCACCCCACCATATTTTGTATCTTAGAAAAAGTAAAAAGTTGTAGTGTCCTACAAAATATCTTCAAAAGAGTACTAGAGTGATTTTGTAGTGTTAGTCATAAATACTTATCTTGTAATCTCTTCTTTAGTGATCTTAATAAAAGGTGTTAGTGTTTTCCACATAAGAGTCGTGTTCAACACACGATACTTCCATCTTCACCTTGAACTCTATGCCCACACATGACTCCATTTGTCCTTCTTTTTCATTTTATAATAATATAAATGTATATTGTCATTTATTAAATGCGTATTTAAATAAATAAATGTTGTATTGTAAAAATAAAAAATGAAGAAAGGTAAATAATACATAATACTTTTTTCAGAGAAGAAACTCATTTTCATTAATCACCATTTGTGCTTGCAATAGCAACTAATTCAATAAACCATAATGGAAAATTTGAAGTCCAAAAGGCTTTTGACGATTTCGAGTCCCACTTTACACCGTGGGCTAGCCTATTACACGTGTGGCGAACCTACTTTACACGCCGTGACTTCTCCCTCAAGTATTATTTTAAAAAAATTTATGAGAATTTGTAGCTTTTTAAATTCGTATTGATTGTTGATTTTACTATAAAAAAAAGAGTTCATAATGTTTATTTTTAATGGAACTTACAAAATGAGTCAAATCTAGAAAATAAATTAGCAATATAATCACTTTTTAAAACACAATTAACAAATATATTAATCACATACTTTCTTATAATACTATATTAATAATATATAATACAAGTATTAATGAGTATTTATAATACAATTTATTAAAACGTATTAATGATTATAGAAATAAATACTTTAATTTTTTTTATATTTGGAAATTAGGAAATTTGAACCGTTAATCTTTTGATTTATTGGTACACTTTATACCATCGAGCTATTACTCATTCATGATGTCATTTTAGCATAAACTCTAAAAAAAGATATTTTTGACATTCCTTTATATAAGATCTGTGGTGCTCTCTCCACAATTTTTCCGGCGAGGTGAAGATGAAAGATTATCGGAGAAGATGAGTTAGAGATTGAAGATTTGAAGAATAAGAGGTAATCAATTTGAAAGATTATCCTTTATGTTTTTCTTTTTTGAAATAAGGATAAACGATTATCCTTAATGTTTTTTTTTTTTTTTAAAGTAATCAATTTGAAAAAAAAAACATTAGTTCTTTATATAGATAGCTAAAATAGAAAATCGTATTACAAATATAGCCAAATCTCAAATAATTAGCAAGATTATTGGAAGGGTAAAAATTATTAGCAAGATTAGCCAAATTTCAATGAGGTAACTGTGAGATGGTTTTTGTCTGATACATTATTGCTCAAGTATTATTTAATAGTCTAGTATTTATATGTACAATAATACTATTTTATTGTTTTGTAGACAATTCGTCGGGGTAGGAAATTAATTTGGATGGTTATGATAACACAATTATAAAAATCAACATGTCTTCAAGTATCCTCAAGTCTTATCCTAAAGATCTGTATTGAGCATAATACAATCGCAAAATAGATTATTTATAAATAGAAAATTGAGTAACATATTTTTGGTGTAAAAGGTTGACATAAATAATACTCTAATAATACTAACAAGTGAACTTACCAGTTTGATCAAATTTTAAAAATAATTACAAATATGGTCATGTGATAAAAAAACATTATGCAGCTTCAGTCCGATTGCATTGGGCGACAATTTGCTTAGTCATTGTGACTTTGAATAACGATAACGACTGAACTTGCAAATGAAATGATTAAGAAGAAAATCTTGGAATGTATGTTGTTGATGGCGAATGGAATGTGCTTTTCAGACGAAATGAATATGTCAATGGTTTAATTTAGAAGAAAAATGGTAAGGCGTGAAACGTCAGCGGTTTAAAGAATGAAGGTGGAAATGGTTGCGTGGGGGAGGATCCAGGTTCCGAAGTTTGGGGGCCGTTTTTTTTTTTTTTTTTTTTTTTTTTTTCTTTCTTTAATATTCTTAGATGTATCGGTAAGTGTACTCTTAACTATTTTCACAAAACAAACTCCTATCCTATCATATTTGATTGTTGATAAATACATAGAAAATTAATCGCTAAGTATGACAATTATGAATTGATCTCATAACTTTTGGTTTTCACCAACAACCACCAATTTTAATGGTAGTTGGTCAAAACTTATGTTTTTATAAAAATAAAAATTATTTTCTAATTTCAAAATGTATAGGTAAACATTCTTAAATTAATGGATATTTAAACTTTCAACCTAATATCTAATATATTTTTAAACTATTAATGATATAATATTATACTTTTTATAAAATTAAATTAAATTTTTTTTAATAACTATAAAAAAATGTTTTGATAACATTTAAAATATGTTTAAATTATAAATATTTTGTAAATATAATATGGTTTATTATTTTTAAAAAAAATTAAAAAATGTTAAGAATATAAAAAATATATAATACTATTCTTTAAAATATTTATGCAAAAATAAAATAAGTGTAAAATATTTTAAAAAATAATTATTTGTATATTTTTTTAAAATGGAAAGAATGTTTCCTATAAAAAATAATGAAGGAATGAAAATATATTTAAAAAAATAAAACCAAAAAGTATAAATATTTTTTTTAGAATAATATATATGAAAAAAAAGAAAAATACTACAAAGAATAAAAAAAAAAAGAGAAAAAAGGAAAGGAAAGGAAAACATAATACAAAGAATGAAAAAAAGAAGAAGTTAATAGTATGAAAATATATTAAAAAAAGGTTAAAAAGCACCATACATGTAGATATATAAACGAAAAAGTATTTCTTTTCAAAAATAAAAATATAAAATAAAATAAAGGAAAAAGTATTATAAAATAGAAAAAAAATAGTAAAAACGTATGAAGAAGGTACACATAAAAAAAATAATAATAAAAAAAGGTTAAAATTTACGTATGAAAAAAGCACCACAAAAAAGGAGACAAAATATCAAAGGAAAAAAAGAGAAAAACTATATTAAAACAACGTCCTTGGCCTGGTTCGAACAACTGCACTTTCAGAATCTCAGGGACCAAATTCCGCTGGCAACCTCGCATTTATATTATTATATTGGAATTTTGTTTAATATATACTATTATTAAATATTTAAAAAAACACCGGGATGCGTAATTCAAAATTTTTTAGGGGCCATGGCCCTCCCAATCCCTTCATAGGTCCGCGCACCTGTGCTAATGTGAGATAAAATTACAGATTATAGTTTTAAATGGAATGTATTAAATAAGAAAACTAGAGAATTGGAAATTTCAAAACATAAAATTCGATTAACTTCAAATTAATTTGTGAATTTAAAAATGAAAAATAGATTTACAAATATTTTGATACTTGTAAATATGTTTCAAAAATTGAATATAGACCATAATTTCTCAAAAAAGGAGATACATTATGACATTAAATCCAGTTTAAGAAAGTATCTTATTATGGAACAAATTTAATATCGAAAAGTAAGAATGGAATTGAATTTAATTTAAGAAAAAAGCGGATTCAAATTAAATATGGAAGTTTCAAAAGATGGAATTAAAACAAAAACAAATATGGTGATTGATGGGGGCATTTTGAAATTTATTGAAAAATGTGAATGTTAATATAATATCTTTTTGAGTTGAATTTGGATAGATTTGTCCTAGTTTTTGTCGTATTGAATATTAAAGCGAAAATTCCTTTTTTGTTCTGTAAGTGAATTGAACATGTTGCAACCATTATATTAATAAAATATGCAAAATGTAGGGGTAATTAATTCGATTTCCTCCCTAAAATCGAGTATACGAATATGGAGAAAAAGAAAATGAGTGGGTACGTACACAAACATAAACCCTAATTAATGTTATAAATTATAAAGAGAATCCAAATTTCTAATATTTGAATGAATGTATTTGAATGAATATGTTTATTTCATCAGCAATGCAAGTGTTACGCAGGGTGACCAATTCTAAGCAGTACTTGCGACTTGTGAAAGCTCAATGCTCAAATTTCTTTATATTTGATTTTCATTTTCACTATCAATGCCGCAACTATTGCATCAATTTGTTAGAAACTGGAAGTAGGGGTACTCAATATTCAAATTCCTATGGTCCTAACTCGGACGCGTCGCCACAAATTCAATATCACCAGGCGCTGTCGCCTCTAATCTCAACTATTGATTCAGGTCCTAATTCCTTTACTTATTATGTTTAAATATTGAAATTGATCAAATCTGTAACCTTGTTGATATTATTATTCTATTTCAGAGGAGGATGCAAAGGCCATTTATAACCGTATATATCAATTTATTGCTGAAAATAAGCATGATGAAGCCATTGTTGATCTGCCTGCTGGTTGGCTGTTGTCAATGATCCAATGCTGCAAGACTTACTATGACATTAAACATTTAATTTTCCTTCTCCTTGACCAGCAGCTCCTTGTTAGCATACTCACTAATTAAATTCCTCTCAATTTAATTTAATTAGCTAATTTATTAATTATGACCTTGTGCTTATTAATTTCTTTGCAGATTAAAAATTCCGATGCACATCTTACCCAAGAAGTCACAAGAGCATGTTTACGTTGCGGGGCCCTTCTCTATGGTCCAAATTTACACATTAATATTTGTTATTTGTTTTTATACACATCTTTAGATTGGGTGAATATTCATCTCAAAATCAATTAGTGATGAGAGGAGTACTCCATCTACCTTTTAAATACTAAGAAATATCCTCACCTTATCAACGTGGAATTCTCAACGATCAACAAATTAAAATGAATTAATTCACAATATTAATTTAATTTACACGTGTGCAGCACGGATGACTATGTGTAACACGAATACCTTTGGATTCACGCCAAATAATGCCTCTGCCCTTCTTTTACTGGTTCGCGTGTCTTCATATTCATATCATGCATTACTTAATTATTTCATATGCACATTGTCCAATATATTTAAGTTTTTTTTCGACTCTGGGTAATTAATTAGAAATATGCTGAAGATGATGACGACGTCA
>JBBMKA010014345.1:0-32361 GCA_037833695.1 Sechiopsis laciniata
AAAAAATAAAATAAACAAAAATAGATTGTGGCTCATATTGGACCACATAGGTGGACATTATTTTATATATCATGTCCGGATGTGATGTAAATATTTCTCTACAAAAATGTAACTTTTGTAAAACATTCTCTTTAGTAATAAAGATGATAATTGGCACATGTATCCAACATTTACTTTGGTTACAAAATTATTTTGAATAATAAACTTGTGTGGAGGATGGTCAGTAATTCTATTAATAATAAACTTTTTCTTATTTTATTACACATTTAAAAAAAAAAAATTATTGTTAATCAGGCGAGTTCGTATTTGATGATCTGGTTCTTTAGTGTTTATTGTAAAAAGGAAGTTTTAAAAGTAATTTCATTTTTTTAATCAATTGTTTTTTCAAAGGTACCTATAGAAAAATTGATTTTGTCCAAAACCACATTTTCTTCAGATTCTATAAACCAATATAGCTAGCCTAAAATTTTACCTTAAATATACTTAAACAATACAAGTTATTAAAGTACTTTTAAAATCATTTAGAATCTGTATTTTCTATTTTTCTATATTGAACTATGGTTAACTATTGATAAAGTAAGATTAAAACAATCTTAAATGATATGTATATTCAATCAAAGATTTTTACATTCCAATTCCCAACTTTTAACATTGTCATTAGACTAAGAAACATGGTTTGAACATTGAGAATCTAGTGCCTAAATTTGGAGCATTGATAGTCTTTTGAAAGAAGGGAGGATCATGTGGATGACTTTAGGTAATTTCAGTGGAGTGTGAGTGCTTTTTTTTTAAAGCAAAAGTGCTCTTTTTTGTTGAGAAAAATCAAAATTCAAAAGTTTTTTTTATGGTTGAGTTGTTGTCTTTCCTTCACTTATTTAGCCCACATTTTTAGCATCTATTCATTTATTTATTAGAAATATGCAATAAATTGTCTCAAACTTACAAGTATAATAATGAGTTCATTTTTTTTATTTTTTATTCTTTTTTTCTAGTTCAAAATTTTTAATTGAGTGAAATTTGTTCTCAAGACCACATGTGTAGTGTCATGTTTTTAAATCAAATAATTCGGGTCAGCATTTTTTTAAATCATATTAAAATTTATAACCCTAGATATTGGACCTAGACAAGCTAGTGGTCCATACAAAAGAGTGGTTTGTTTGGATTCTTTAATCTATAGCTATATATTTTGTGTTCAAAGTTCATAGGATTAAAAATATTGTTATTACTCATAAATCTGTTATATCAATTTTATAGTTCATAATAGCGTGTTGATGCATCAATTTGTGTAAATTTTAATTTTACATTATTTTACGTGTTGGTAAACTTTCCAATTTGTAAAAAGATGTCTTCTTATCAAAATGCAAGACATGAGAGATATGGAAAAAATTATTATGTATATTTCCACATAAAAACGACAGAAAAACAAAGCATACTTTATATAAGTTACTACTATTACGGAGAAACAAAAATGGTAGGAGAAAAAAAAAACCCATAAGTGATTAAATAATAAACAGATGATTAAATCAACGACTACTATTTAACATCCCCGGCGAGCGAATAGGGTTGGTAAGCACAGTGAGCTTGGTTCGTTGAGCTTAATATCGAGCGGTGGACAACTGTTTGGTAAGAACATCAATGAACCGGTCATTTGAGGGAACATACTTCACAATAATTTAATTGTTGAGAACTAGGTTCCCGAACAAAATATTGATCAATTTCAATATGCTTCGTCTTCTTATTTAACATTGAACTTGCAACAATATACATTACACGAATGTTATCATAAAGAAGTAAAGGTGGTGTCGAATGTAGAAAATCAAGTTCTTTTAACATGGTAGATATAGCTGCATTTGCGAGTCATTTGTACTTAAATTATACGCTTGATCTTGACACAATTTTTTGTTTTGTGGATGACAATGAGACACGATTGTTGCCCAAAAAAATGTGCAATATCCGCTGGTATTTTGCCAAACATCTGTGAAACTAGCCTAGTCTACTTTTTTAGTTTAGTACATAGATCAGTGCCATTAAAATACCAAGACTGATGATACCTTTCCAATAATACATGACTATACTAAACTATACTTTTATTATGAAAGAATATGAAAAGTGTCACATTTTAAAATAAAGCGAGTTACCGTTTCTTAAGTTATATTATAAAATTATGGTTGTGGATTTTTTTTTTTGTTTTATTTGTAACTGTCCGGACCAGCTTTTGCACACCTCAACTAATGTTTTGGGACCGTCTGATCCTACAATATTTGGATGCTAAGAAAATTCGTAGGAAATTAATTCCTAGATTGAGCTTATGATCTTATGCACTTCAAAGTCTTCTTTAGTCTAATTGAGTCACTCCATGATAGTTAAAATGGTTGTGGTTGACACAAAAAGATATATATTATTAAACGTTGATTTTTTTCTTTGAAGTTATATTATTGGTTGAATTCAAACTCTCTCTCTTTTGTGAGTTCAATTCAAACTTCTTACTACATCTTAACATTATCTTTTCATTTATAAAATTAGAATATACAAAGTTTTTATATATAAATAAATAATGTCTTTAAATGAGGAAAATCTCCTCTTTTGTCAAAAAATAAAAATTAAATAAATAAATAACAAGAGTGGGATTTGGTTTTTTTTTTTTTTTTTGTAGGAGTTGTGATAAATACTATGAAAGCTGAAATAGACAGAAAATGTAAGTAGGAATATTCTTAAACTTTGTTCGTAAATTTTTTAAAAGTAAGATATTTAGGGAAAAAAAAAGTAAATAAAGCAATAAAGTGTAGCAAAATATTCAACCCTTTTTGTTTAAGAGTTACAAAAAGCTGTCATTTTTATGCAAAAATGTGGTCTCAAAAGTGTATATTCCTTTTCCTTTTGTATCTATGACTATGAGAAGTCCTTGTATAATTGCAAAATTTAAAACTTGACCAGAAAATAATTGTTTTGTTTTCGTATGGATTAATATATGCTCATAATTGAAATTGAAGTAGCATTAAAGTTTTAGTTATTTATTTAATTTTTACCCATCCCTCAAATAAGGTTGAATAAAAAAAAGTTCCTACTTATTTCTTAAAAAATTATTTACTGAGTTCTCACCTTGATGAAGGTATACCCATCCCTCGATCAATTATTTTTAAAAAGAGGCAATTAAGAAATTACCGCAACAAAAATAATGGTTGAATTATTAAAATTAATTTTTTTTATTTATGCTATCAAAATTATTTTCATAAGTTTTTGGTGGCCTAAATATAAATATTATTATGCATTTGGATAATCTAATCATAACGATTTATTTACTTATTTATTTATTTTTATTTTGTTGAAGGAATCATAACGATTTATTTTAAGTACTAATCATACAGATTTTAAAAATAAAGAACTTTAATTATTTCAAAAGCTGAGTCATGTGCAAAGATAGATGAAAAAAAAACTACTTTCCAAAAACAGCCAAAATAAAAGATTTCGTTCCTTAAAAAAAAAAAAAAAAAAAAAAAAAAAAAAGAAAAAAAAAAAAGAATATATATATATCATAATTGCTTCAAATATCTTGTTTTCTTTTTTTAACTTTAAATTATCTTTCTTTGTTATGATGTTTGCATTTCATTGTTTTTGTCATAAAGCCACTTATTACAATTATAAAAAAAAAAATTAATAACGGTGCAATCAAACCAATAGGCCACCATCCTTTCAAAAAAAAATTTTTTTTTTTTTTTTTTAATTTTATAAAAAATCAATAGTTTGACATGATAATACATTAACAAGTTTAAGTGATGTTTCATTTAAATTCACCGTAAAAAAAATGATAACTAGTTAATATATGATGCATAACTTATAACTAAGATTTAATTATTGTTCTGTCAAAAAAATATATTAATTGTTGTTGAATTAAAATTTAAAAAAGAGTAGGGTTTTAGGTCTTAAATATTATTAAAATTTCAAAAAATGAACGTTATATCCTTTTTGTTAAATTATAAAAAAAATATCTTTGAATTATGGGGTTTATGTCAAACATACTTAAAAATTTTGAAAAGTTTAAAAAATATATTTAAACTTAAAAAAATGTTTTCGAAATACCTTTATCGTTAAATTTGGATATAAACCATTAAAATTTTATTTAAAAAATATGCCTAAATTTTAAAAAAGTTAAAAAAACTCAACTATTGATTTTTTTTAATACAAATTAGGAGTAAGGAGATTACAAATACCAATTTCAGAATCGAATCTGTGACCATGAAGTATAAATAGATTAACACCAAACTAGATAACCAATCGAGCTACTGGTCCATTCAATGAGAAACCAACTAAAGTACCATTGAAGTTATTGAACTATTGCTTGGCAAATACAACAAACATTTAATTATAAAATAATTTTTTTACCTTTGTAATTTTAGTTAATTACCTTTAACACAATATTAGTTATCAATTAGTTGAATGGTTATCTCGTGATTTCAATTAACTTCTTAATATATTTATTTTAGATTGTTCTTTATCATTTATTTTATATATTTATCATTTGACCTTTATTTTTTATGCATACAAATTTATTGAATATTAATTCAACCTAACTAGTGTTTTTGATTGGTTGTACCGTCAATTGTAACATGTTAAGAAATTTTAAATTTAATATTATATTAACATTTGATAAGAAGAAACCAACTAAAGTACCAAGCGACAGCTCAACGATCGATGAGAAGAAACTTAAAATTTTAAATAAATTACAATGTGACAAATTAACTTTAAATTATAGTGTTAATCTCAATACAATAATAAACAACCAAATTTGATTTTAAAAGTGATTAAAATTCATCAATAATTTATTTTTCATCTCTAACATTTTATATTAGATTCAAACAATTGAGTAGGTAAATTATTTAAACAATTAAATTTATAAATCGATCTCACAAAATGAAACAGTGGTAAACTATCATTCAACTTTATAAAACTGAATAAATATACAAAACCTACCTATATATAGTTTCAAACTCATCTCAACAACAATTTAAATGTTACTATGACATTTCAAATGTTATGTTTATTCTAAATATATAAGAAGAGAAAGAAAAATGACTATTTTCGAATTAGATTTTTAAAAAAAATATTTTTAAAATGTAAATAATGTATTATTCAAACAAATTTATTTGAAATTTAATGGTGATGATATTATATATATATATATATATATATATATATATATATATTAATTTGTCAATATTTTTAAATAAAACTTTAAGAGTTATCATCGAAATTTAAGGATAAGATATTTTTCAAATAATTTTTAAAATTTAAAAATACTTTGGAAACTTTTTGAAGTTCATTAGTTTGTTTAACATGAACCTCACTTTTTTTTCTTCATAATTTAGGCTATAATTTTTAAATTATGGATATATTTTTCTTTTTCGAGATTAAAAAATTTTGAGATGGAGAATTTAAAATTTACCCCTCTTGATTATTAAGTATATACCAATAATATTGAACTATTATTCTCATTAAAATTCCAATAATTTTGAAACGATCTGTTTTCAAAAAGAGGAAATAATAAGGTGTGTGACTCCCAATAATAACAGAGTAAACCGCGTAAGCCTCCTGATGGATGCCACGTCATGAAAAAGCTCACATGTCAGGAATCAGAGAGTCGCAGAACTACTTAGCTAAGAACTAGACGGAATACGTGATTGTAGAGGAAATCTTCTCATCTGGTGGGCCCCATCAATTAAAAGTAGCCTTAAAAGGTAGATGAATGATTATAGTCGATACATCAAATTTGATCGTCATTTATTAATGATTTTCTCTAGTGTCACACTGTCGATTAAATGATTAAAATTGGAATTCTTATGTTTTCCTTTTTGCAGAAAAGGAAAAGGGAAAAAAGAAAAGAAAAGAAACACAAAGAAAAAAGAGAAAATAAAGTAAAAAAAATAAATAATAGATAAAGAAACGGAACTATTTTACATGAAGATAGATTATTGATTGCTTTTTTCTTTTTTGCCAACCCACGTTTAGCATATACTAAAGGTACATTTTCAATTTATATCATCACAAAAAATATTTAGGTTATATTGTTACAATAATTTAAATATTGATGTCGATTTATATAATCTCATATGAGTTATATTCCTTTCAAAAAAAAAAAAAAAAAAATTTATTTTATTTTAAATGTAAATATAAATATATATACATATGGGCTAGGTTCTATAGATATCGTGACCTAAATATTTATTTTAAAAAGATAAGTTTTAATTTAATACTTGTTATAGTTGAAATAAATTTCCGTTGGTTGAACTACAACAAAAATAATATAAGTATTGTTAAAAAAAACATCATATAAAATGAATTTAAAAAGTGACAACCACATAATTTAATCAACATAAAATCATCTTTATAATTTAAAAGTTATTTCCAATCTTCCATCTTAATTATTGTATACTAAAAATATGAATGGTTTAAAATTTAGATATAAATAATAAACACAATAACCATACACAATATATATTTTTTTAAATACCATATTTTGATTTATAAAATTTCACAAATACTTGTATATTTTATAAATACCTAGTTCAATTTTCTTTTGAAACTTATTTTTGCTTTTAAGACTGATATATTTTTTAGTTCGAATTTATTTTGAAACTTATTATTATTATTGCAGTGTCATGTAGATGAAGACAATTGGGAAGTATTTGAATGAGGTTTTAGATGAATAGTTCATTTGAGAAGATATTTTGAGAAGTTGAAAATTGAAAGTTGCATTGGATATAAATTTTTTTTGTTGGAGAGTTAGAGACAATAGTTTGTTTGGAGGTAGATTTGAATAAATAATTATTTTGCAGTAGTTAAAAAATGATAATTAAAAATGAATAATTAAAAATAAGTTATTTTGAATAATTAAAAATAAATTGTTAGAAATTAGTGGTTAAAAATTATGAATTATTTTGAATAGTTACAAATGAATATTATAAATGAGTGGCTAGAAATAATTAACTATTTTTAATAGTAAAATTTATGACTTATTTTGAATAGTTATAATAACTCGTTTGAATATAATTTTTTTAAAAATAGTCGGTAAATACTTATTTAAATTCTCCACAAACACAACGTTAAACTCTAATCTACTAATAGAGATTCCACACAGTGTTCACATTAATTAAACAAAAAAACTTGAGTTACGAGACTATATCAATATAGTGCTATAAACTTGTAGTATTAGATTACAAGCAAGGGTGTAACAATGATAATAATTGACTAATCAAAACATAATTTAATAGGTTAAACCTCAATACTTCATGAGTGGCAGGTTTAAATTTACACTTTTAAATAAATAAATAAAGGCGTGAATTTTATTAAACAATAAACATTATTCATAAATTTTTTATTAAGTTAGAAACTTTGCATTGATATAGTTGAACTATTATTTTGTCAAATAAAGTAATGATTTCAAAAAAGAAAAAAAAAAGTTAGCATTAATTAAGTTAATAATCAATAAGCATGTAGTTCAAAATTTTACCGAAAACTAACAAAAATTAAAAAAAAAAAACATCTATATATTTTCATGGCCAAAATTTATGAGTTAGAAACCAATAAAAGTAGCTCCACTACATCTATATACACTTAACAACCACGAAAGTAATTCAAAATTAAAATAGAACGATAATTGAGTTCTTACGATAAGAATTCAAACTCTTATTACTTGACACATTTATGGTCACAATTTTTTTGTTTTCATTTACAAATTTTCCTTATCCATAAAAGAAAAATAAAAAATTATAACCATAAATATGCCCCGTAAAAAATAAAGAAAACTCGGATCATTATTACTCATTCGAAAATAAAATAAAAAAGGGAAAAAAGTAAACAAAAAGCAATGTTACAAATGTGGAAGAGAATTTATGGGACAGAGAGGAAATTAAAAAACGGGGAAGAAGTGGGACCATAGCCTCATGATCTCATCTACTTTGGAGCCGTCAGATGAAAACGATGCGAGCTGTTCTTTCATTTCGCTCTCAAAATAAATAATAATTACAATCTCAGCCACTAAAAAAAACCAAAAAAACTCCAAACCAAAACCCCCATCTCTTTCTTCTTCATCGTCTCGGTGAAATCAATCTTCTGGTTCTGGATTGTTGCGCCTTCAGAATCTTTTTCCGATAATATTCTCTCTGCTCTTCATCCGAGTTTTCGCTCAAAAGTTCAACCAAAAGCATTGGGATCCTGCGCAGATTTCCGCATTCTGGTTTTCAAATCTAGCGACGGGCACCGACACGGTACTGTTCTTCGGCTACGAACTGGTTTTGATTGCTTTGATGGCTGTTTTGGTGGTGTAGATTTGGTTTGTTTGTGTAGTTCTGTATGCGGTTACTGGTAACTAACTTGTTTGGTTTGAGTCTGAGCTGCGATTTGTAGTTTTCGCCTGTTTCGTTGCTTTTTTTTTTTGCTATTTGTTTCGTCTAATTGCATTTACAGTGAGATTTGGACTTTAATTTGTAATGCGTGAAAGGTTTATTTTTTTATTTTTTTTATTTTTTTATTTTTTAAGAATATGCTTGGAATTTGTTGTTTAAGATGTTTTTGTTTCTTTTCGATCATTCTTGAGTTGAGCTATTGATGAATGGAGTATCTGCCCTGCCTTTTTGGTATCTGGGGGCCTTTGTCTCTTATATTGGCAATGGCAGTATCGTTATAAACGATTGAGACCGATCAGTTTATCATCTTATCTTTAGCTCCTCAAAATGTGTTTTAATGGACCACAGAATTGTTTGCTTTCGTTTTGGTTTTCTGGTCTGTCTTTGTCCATATATTGTCAGTTGATCTCTTGCGTCTGATTTCGGATAGGAAGTTTCTTTAGGTTTATTATAGTCTACCTCTGTTTTGGGAAGTTGGCTTCTTAGGTAGAAGATAATCCACTTTTTCGAATTGGCACCTTGAAGACGCAAGAAAAATAAGTGGACAAGAAACAATTTGACGGCTGGCACTTCCTTTATTCTCTTTACCATCAAATGGCCACATACTTTGAATGACATCCAAATGTTGGAGGGCCTGACAGTATGTTCCGTGATAATAGTCAAGGTGCGTACAAACAGGCCCGAACAATCAGGAATATTTAAAAAAAAATCTCTTTACCATCATATTCGACTAAGTCGGAGTAGGGGGATGAGGGTGATGTTTACACGAGTCAATTTCATGATCTATCCGTTCTGTAACAAAATATGAGAGACAAGAAAAATAAAAAGAAAAAGAAAAGGCCTGTTCGTGAATTTGGAGGATTTAGATTCGAAGCCGATCTTTGTCATTTTGCCTAAATTATTTGCAGTCCATTTGGATTTTTTTAATATTAAAAAGATGTCTATATTGGCTTACATTCACGATGCTATTGAAAAAGTCATTCAGAAAGAGCATATTGAAAAAGTATATGGCAACTATCACATAATATTATTTCAAGGAGGCATGTCCTTTGTTATTCCCTGCGAAGAATGGACTAGGGGATCAAAGTTTAAGTGGATTTAAGTGGCTGGATTTTCCTGTCAAGAATATTCTGTTTTCACTTTTCAGTCCAAGCTAGATCTAGGTGTTAGAAAGATTTTTGCTGAACTGTGACTTGCTTGATAATTTTGAATTTTCCAGAAATCTGCAGTTGATCATATCAAACATATAGTGTCTTTGTAGTCACCGAGTCTTGCCACAGTGCATTGTAAACTCTTGCGCTGTACTTTCCCCCCTTAAGTGTTTGTGTAAGATTTTGAATAACACTAGCAACTGAAATGGGGCAACTGTGTTGGAGAATATTTTTCACACATTTCTCACAATCAAATGCTAGTTTGATGTCTTCTCTTTGTGTAGGCTCAAGAATGATGATAATGTCATGTAGCATTCCTATAGTGCTGCTACTTTAAAGTTCCTTTGTGCAGCACGGTTTTTACGTAAAATGCCTTTGATGTAAATTATCAACTTTCTCTTTATTTGAAACCTCGAGACCGATTAGGAAAGGAACACTTTTCACAATCATTTACAAGTTATGCTCAAATTTATGTTATTTCGAGAAAAAGTAGCATATCCATCCAAATTTCATTCCAAACTTATTTTGATGATTTATTTATTTGTAGAACTATGTATTATCAGTTTATATGCATTATTCTTATCCAAAAAAAAAAAAAACTGATATGCTTTTTCTTCTTTTGTTACAGAACGGCCTGCCCTGTTGGTGATCTTCCCTTTTCATCTTATATTGACTGAAAGGCTTGGAATCTTTCCTGTAATGTGCTATATCCAAAGCAAGTAGGAACACTGTGAATACATCTGGACCTTTATATGGTTGCATGGAACGGGTTGAGATTGAAAGATATTTAGATGATCAGCTACCCCTAGATACCTCTGGGCGAGTTTCATTGTGCTATGCTAGCCAAAGTATAAAGCTACATGAGCCTTTCAAAAAAGAAAGGCATAGCTTTACATATGGTGAAGTCAACGATAGCCCTTGTAAGGCTTCTAGAAATCACCAGAAGGATGTAATTTCAGGAAAGATAACCAAGAAGGATGAAATTGTAAGATACATGTCAAATTTACCCTGCTATCTAGAACGCGGTGAACACCTCCAGGAGAAATTTCTTAGTGTAGGGGTTCTTGACTGGGGGCGTCTAGAAAAATGGCAGCATGGCCACAAACAATTATCAAGCCGAAGTAGCTGGAATGCACCAGTCAGAAGTAATGGATCTTCATTCTCTTCATCTGATTGCTCATCGCCCCATTTTGGCAAAGACCATTTCTCTCCTCGTCAAAGAGTGCATCGTCCTTCTCTCTATTCTCATCTGTTAGCTTCTCCCCATTCTCAGTTTATCAAATCCTTTGGAGAAACTGATGAAAAACGCCAAGATCTTGAACTTGTACATAGTAACACCTTAACCAGCCAAGGCAAGTCCATAAAAAGTAACCAGCATTCCTGTAATGCTGATAGGGAAGTGAAGATAAAACAGTCGAAGAAAACAGGACCAGAGACAAAAGTTCTCCAAGAATGTAAACCACCTCTGCCAGGTGCGCTACGTTTTGAAGTTGCTTCTTCTCAATGTGGGGAGTTTATTGGTGTAGAGAAGTCTAGTGTACAAGAAGACTCTGTAGAGAAGCGTGACGTCTTGGAAAGACCTGAAGCTATTGTTGTTTTACCCAGAAGCTTACTGATAAACAGTGATACTGAAGTCCCTGAGCTTTCTGATTCAACTCTCTTATTCAGTCAAAGGTCCAAAGAAGCAAGTCAGAAGAGCTCAATGAAGAGATCTATGGTGAGTTTTCCTGCAGAGATCAAATACGATATCCCAAATGCAAGCAAAACACATTGTGAAATTAACAGAAACCAGTCTCTGCTAAAGCACAATTGCTCCATGAATGCTTCCAATAATTCTCGCCCTATATCCAGGATAGTTAGAGAAGGATATACATCCAAAGGTAGAACATCGGAGGAAAAAGCACCAGTTGTTGCACCTTTGAAGTCAATGGTTAAGGAGGCATCTATTGGATTAGATCTGAAAGCAAACACAATTGCTGTTGACAAAGCAAGAAGCTCTTCACCCTTTAGTCGATTTAGCATTGGCATGGGTAGGAGACGGAAAAGTGTCAGTTCTGCAGGGAATCCACGTGCAAGCAATCAAGGTTCAGCACATATAGCAGTCCAATCTGGATCAGAGAGTGCTAAGCCTTCAGCTTGCTTGAATGATTTGAGGAATGATAAACCCAGCAATACAGGCAGAGCCAGTTCCAGCCCTCTTAGAAGGTTGCTGGATCCTTTACTAAAGCCAAAGGCTGCAGTATATCATCATGCCGTAGAGCCCATAGAGAAAGACCTAAATGACATGGCTGATAAAACATATAATCGACATTCAGATGCATCTGCAGTACAATTAAGGAAACTCAAGCTAGACATGAGCAGATGCAGAAAAATCAGTGTCAGTGATTCAACTCTGGACAAGAAGCATGGACCTTCTGAAGTTCATGCCCTTTTACAAGTTGCATTTAAGAATGGCTTGCCTTTGTTCACCTTTGCAGTCGACAATGTGTCCAACATTCTTGCAGCTACAGTGAAGTTAACCAGCTCCAGAAAAGGGACAGTTGTCCGTACTTATACCTTCTTCACTGTTCAGGAAGTTAAAAGAAAGAGTGGAAGTTGGATGAATCAAGGTAGTAAGGGGAAAGGTTGTGATTACGTTTCCAATGTCATTGCACAAATGAAGGTTTCTGATTCAGATACTTCCCACTTGACTTGGCCAGAAGAGCCTATTACCAGAGAGTTTGTCTTATTTTCGGGGGATTTGAGACAAGCAGATCAGCAGACCTCAGATTTTCTACCAAACGAAGAGCTAGCTGCTATAATCGTCAAAATTCCCACCAAAATCAAGAAAGGCACTATCACTGATGAGGTTGAAATAAATGCTTACAACAACTCGACCGAGGGTGGACCTAGGGAATGTTTTCCAGTGGTAAAAAGTTATCCTCTTTCCAAGGATGGTGAGCAGGTTCAGCCTCTAGGCAGTGAGTTGCTTATTAATACAACAGTTTTACTTCCAAGTGGTATCCATAGCCTCCCTAGTAAAGGTGGACCTTCTTCACTAATAGAACGTTGGACTTCTGGTGGATCATGCGACTGTGGGGGTTGGGATTTAGGTTGTAAACTCAGAGTTTTTGGCAATCAGAATCAAATAATTGAGAAATCAAGTTCATCTCAACCTTCTCCAGTAACAGATCAGTTTAAGCTTTTCCCTCAGGTACTAATGTTTGATTTCGCCTTGCATCTTTCTTTTTTGAATCTAAGATTCATATTCTTGATCCTTTGCTCAATCACAGGAAGGAGTACCAGAAAGCCATTGCATCTTGAGTGTGGCTACTTTCAAAGATATGATATACTCGGTTGTGTTCGATTCTTCTTTATCGCTTCTGCAAGCATTCTCTGTTTGTCTGGCAATGATAGATAGTAAGAACTCATGCGAACTTTCCGAATCAAGTATTTTGTTCGAAGCAAAAACTTCAGTAGAACCAAAGTTGATGCATAATGAAAGATTGTGGACTCCTAATCTTACTGAAAGAGAGGCTCCTGCAGAACATATAACTTGTCCTCCACTTTCTCCCTTTGGAAGGGTCTAGCTGGAAATCTGGACTTTGTCAGATGTGTAAATTGTATCAGGTATACGTTTCCCGGCCCGGCAATCACATTTTACCTTTGTTGATCGGGACCTTTGACATATAGATCAAGAACCCGAAGAACCTTTTGTTTTTAGAATGATCAGTTCATTAGCGCTCAATCCACACATAGTATAAGGTCTTTGTAGCTTATAATATGTTTCGTTAACAGTAGAGGAAAAATGTAGTATGTAGTATGTACTTTTAAGGGACGCAATCAACATCCATCTAAGTGTGCATATACACGAGTAGATTGTGTAAATTTTGTTTCGGTTTACACGAGGAAATCAAAATTATGGTTTCGTGTCAAATTGAGTAGCTCAATTGGTTAAATTTCAAAAACCAAAACAAGGTTTTGGAGATTACTTTTTTTTTTTTTTTTTTTGTTTCCAAATTTTAGTTTGGTTTTGAAAAACATGGGTTAGATGTATATATCCAAATAAGATAAAATATATGAAGAAGTACTTGTAGGTTTGAATTTTTAAAATTAAAAATAAAATATTTATCAAACGGGTCTAAATGTTAGATGTTCAAATTGTTTACTCTCACAAATACTTGGTATATCGTCTGAAACACATTTTCTTCTATGGTAGAATTTTGGCCTTTTTGTTTCACAAGGCAAACTTGTTCTCTAACTACTTAAATTCTTCTTTGAGCCATCGACTAACTTCGATGACGACAATGTCTCGACTCTCGAGGGTTCAATAACTCGAACTCCAGCTTCATTCAGGACCTTGACCATTTAGCTATCCTCTCATACAAAATAAGCTCTCAATGATTTTATATTAATTTTCGTTTTCAAGTTATGGCTTGCTCTCTTCCAAAATCTGTTACTATCACCCAATGCTGAACGTTCTCTTCATTAAGTCCGTCCTTATCTCAAACAAAGTCCAATAAAAATGTGTGGGTGAAGAACAGAAGTTGTGATATTTATCTTTTTCGTCCATAATCTTTGAATGGAGTGGTCAATTTTTTGCCTCTATTTTGAAATGAGTAATGAAAGAGGCTGCATGTGTGATGTTGCCAACTTTAGGCAGCCAGGGGTCTCTGACACAGGCCCACTATGCTCTGTTTAATGGTCTTTCTTGTCTGATATGCCCCACTTGAGTTTTACCCCCCCTCCGTCCCTCATCATCTTCCCTTTTTGCTTCTTTTTTGGGCAAATTCCCTTTTCATTTGAGTTTTGAACCCTCAGATTTGTTAACCCACCAGTTACATCACATTACTATTCTTAGGGTTTTCTTCCACTACTACTAGCTTAGCCTTTAGGGATATCATGCTGTTTGACTTGCAATTTTGAAAAGTTCTGAATTTGAAATATGAGTTCTGTAAACTTGTTTATGTTGCAGGTTGTTTAGTTTGTGAGTTTATGATACATTTATAGATTTGTGCTGGTTTTGTTTTGTTTTTTGTTTTTTTTTTAATGGAAATTGAGAAACTGGAGCTTTGCTCCTCTATACTTTGGAGTTTGATACCACGTCCCAAAACTCGGATTCGAGATACGTCAAGGGTTTTCCAATGGTCTAGAATTAGGAACGTCCTAGAGAGCATGCTTTGAAATTTGTAGCTTCAATCAGCTAGGCTGTCCCTTGGAGACGGTTTGTACTGTCAATTTCTGCATAATTCAACTGACTAAGACGTATATAAGAAGTTAGAGGCCACGTGTTGAGATCATGAAACGAAACTGCTTCTACTGTACACCAAAGTGAAAAATATGTGTTGGTGAGTTTGTAGATTCATAAACTTAGGTTATACAAATTCAATGAACCTATACACAAACTCTCCTACATGGTGAGGCTATACAAACTCAATCAACAGGCAGAGATCATCAAACCAACAAAGTTATTAGAAGTTCGAGTTGTTTTCGTACCCCACATGATGAATTCAAAATATAAAATCATAAAACCAACAGCTTCCCGTAGACGAGTTTGTAGGTTCATAAACTTAGCCTATACAAACTCAATCAATCAAACAGGCAAATGCACAAAAAAATGTATGCAGAAGCCGAAAAGGCAGGTTGGTTTCTCCAAAAATGCATCATGAAAAAGAAAAAGGAGAGGAAAAAAAGGGCATAGCCCCCATGGATTGTGAAATTGTACTTGATTGTGTGTTCCCTTTGGTGACTAAATTTGCAGGTTTGGAGACAGAAAACGTGGTACCATTGATGGTGAAGAACAACAAGCAGCTAATATTAGCTCTCACTGTTCCCCAGTTGAGGAATTCAATACCTTTTTGCTCTTTATAATGTTGGTAAGTGGCCAAGCACATCCTAGCAGAGTATCCCCATTCTCTCTGCTCTGCCCTTTCTACACTATTCTTTATTTAATCATGTTTGCCTTCTATATTTCTTTATCTATAACAATGAAAGAGATTACGCACGTGTTTGGATGACCAGTTAGTTTGATAATTTATTTTGACTAGTTAATATTCGAGAGTTGTAGCTAAAAACTCGTTTAGATGTAGATTTTTTTTTTTTTTTTTTTTTGTAAAGGAGTTAAAGATAATAACTTATTTGGTTGTTGATTTAAAATGAAAAACTATTTTGAGTAGTTAAAAATGAATTATTTTGAGGAATAAAAAATGAATGGTTAGAAATGAGGAGTTATTTTGTGTAATTATTAGAAATGAGTAGTTATAAATGGATGGTTAAAAATGAAGAGTTATTTTTAGTAGTAAAAATGGGGAGTTGTTTTGAGTCGTTACAAAAACTTGTTTGAATGTAGTGTTTTGAGTAGTTAGTAAATATTCATTTTAAATCCTTCATAAATTCGACAAACAAACACCCCTACAAGTTCAATTCATAATTTTATACAAGTTCCTTTAACTAGAGTCAGACGCTATGTCCAATAACAATAATCGAGGCGTGTCTGACGATGTAAGAAAAATATTTATTTATTTTTGGTAGTGAATTTGTCTTATAAAGTTGTAGCTTGCTTTGTTCACCTCTTTTTTTTTTTCCATGTGGGATTCATCATTTTTCCCATTCCCCTTGTGTCTGTTGCACTCAATGATAGCAAAGGCAAAGAGACCAAGTGCTTGTGCATCATCAGCCTTCAATAATCAGTCAAAGGTGGGTCTTTTTTGGGATAATGATGAATTACAGATGTTTTCCTTTTGTAGGGAATGAGATTATTTTTTTCTGATGAAGATTATTGTTGGGTTTGGACATAACTGAATCTGGCTTGATTGGCCAAATAAATTAGAATCTTTGAAAGAAAAAAAAATATTGTAAATGAGTTGGAGATATGTTTGTCACAAACTAAATGTCCACCCATGTTTGAGTCAGTTTAGACACATTTCAATCCTTCGTACAAGTTATTCGTCTAATTTTATTACGGTTGGTTGATGTAAAAATGTTGATTATGATGATGATTAGATGAGTTCTAAATTAATAAATATGGTTATTTTGTTTTTAATATGGATTTAATTTTTTTTTAAATAAGTAAAAAAAGGAAACTCAAGAGACATTCAAGGACAACAATTAAACTTTATTGAAATGTCAATAATTAAGACCCGTTTGATAACGATTTGTTTATTCATTCATTATTATTATTTTTTTAATTTTGGTTTTTGAAATTTAAATTTATTTTTACTCAAATTTTCTATAATGTGTTACATCTTTCTTACGATGTATATATCCTTAAAAAAATATGTGAATTTTAACTAAATTTCAAAAAAAAAAAAAAAAATTGGAAGCTACTTTTTTTGTTTTCAAATTTTCATATAATTTATAAAAACATAGGTAATATGTAGATATTCAAGTAAGAAAAAATATATATAAAAAAATTATTGTAAACTTAAATTTTAAAAACAAAAAACAAAATAATTATCAATCACGGTTAAAATATTTGATTTTAAAGTATATAAACTAAATAGAAATTTTATTTCAAATAAATATAGATATTAAAAAGATACTTTGTTTTCTTTTTTAATTTTATTTGTTAAGTTTTGTCTATAAACACTGTTTAAAAAAAGTATAAAAAAATTACTTAAGTCCTGAATCTTTATATAAAATATCTAATATAAAATTAAAATAGATTTTTTTAAAGAACATAAACTTAATATAGACATAACTTTTGTTGAACGACACGTATAATAAGTCAAATACAATATAAACCACCCATGCTTTCTGCAAAGTTTTTTTTTTTTTTTTTTCCTGAAAATCGCTTTATGAAAGTTTTAGTATTAAAACAAAAACACTTTTTGAAAGTCGAAACGTTATTTAATCTATGATAGAAAATAAAATAAAATAATCATCAAGTTTCGTGGTAAAAATAAACTTAAGAACCAATTAAACTCTTGATTAATATTTTTTCATTTAATGATTTAGAGTTTAAAAAAAGCGAAAAATTGGGAATGGTGATTGATGGAGAGGATTCCTCAACGCCAAATCACCACATGGGTCTCTCTTAACCAATTACAATCAAAGCTCGAACAATATACAAATATAAAAGAACAATTAAATTTTAATTTAAATTATGGACAATATAACAAATGTTACCTTTTTTTTTTCCTTGCATTTTGAGATTTATTATGTTTTAATCTATAATTTTAGTATACAATTTCAATACAACTTTACTATTTAATATTATTCTGGTTCTTTATGTACCATTCTTGTTAATTTTCTTTAAAAAGTTACTTTTAGTTAACTCTTTTCTTTAAAAATTTGAGAACGATCTAGATACTATGTTCTTTTTGTAATAAAATTATTATTTTTATTCAATCAATTTTTTTAAAATTAAAATCAACAATAAATTTATCATAAATACTAATTTTTAGCTTTATTGAAAGTAAAAAATGTTAACTTTAAATAATTGTTAATTAAAAGTGAGAATTAATAAAAAAAAAAATGTGTATTTTAATTTTATTTTAAATTAACATTTAGGGCGAGAAAATTCAAATTTATAATCTCTTAATCATTAATTTATAGAAAAAGATGTTAGAGATTTGTTACTTTTAGCGAATTAATAAAAAAGTGTTAACTTCCAATAATTGTTAATTAATTTAGTTTACTCTCATTTTATAAAATAGAGTGTTTTTCTCTAAATGATAATAAAGTATATCAATCATAATATTATTTGAACCAAGAGTAAAACATGGCTTTTTATAACATAAATTGATATTTAAAATGACAAATTTTGTAACAATAAGGTTAATTGTTTATGGAAAAACTTGTGTAGAGTCCACGCGCGCGGACATGAAGATTGCGACGGTTTCAGCGCTGCTGCCCATTTCGTATTATTATTATTAATATTATTATAAGTTGGCGCTTAGAGGTGCATCTTACGCGGCTCAGAGCTACGAACAAAAATACTCAAAGAACAAGAGAGAGAAACAGATTCAACACAAACAAAGAAAGATTCAGTGAAGAACAAATCAAAGCAGTAGCAGCAGCAAAGTTATGATGAACTTCTAAGAAACTGAACTAGAAGGTAATGGAGATTTGAATCGGAGCATTCCTTATTCTTCTTCTACTTTCTCGATTCCCTAAGCTCTACTCTACTTCCAACTTCTTCCCTACTTTCTGCTGTTGCTTGCCTTTTATCCATCACTTTTTTCTTCAGATTCTGTGTTGATTGCTAGAGAAAGTTGTGTTTGGTGGAAGATTGAACAGCTGGTTGTTTGGTTTTGATTTGTCCGGATTTCTCTATCGGATTTGTGGATTCTTGCAATGGGAGCTCGTTGCTCCAGATTTGGCCTCTGTTTTTGGCCTTCTCAGATCGAATCCAATCTCAACGACTTGTCCTGTGCTGGTGAGTCTTTACTTTTGTGCTTTTCATCTGTTGATTCAGGTTTTTTTTACTTCTTGTTGTTGAAATTAGGGCGTTGTTGTTTGTGTTATGTAGAGAATGAGGATGCATTGCCTGGATTCTGTGAGTACAGCTTTGACCAGCTACGAGCTGCTACTTCGGGGTTTTCTTCCGAGAACATTGTGTCTGAGCATGGCGAGAAAGCGCCCAATGTTGTTTATAGAGGCAAGCTTGATGATGACCGAGTGATCGCTGTGAAGCGCTTCAATAAATCGGCCTGGCCGGATTCTCGCCAATTCCTAGTCTGTGATTTTGCTCTTAATTGAGTGTTTTGCTTATTTTATGTTGTGCATTGCCTCGATGATAATGAGTTTTGTGAGTTTGCGTATTGATGTTTTAGCAGGAACTTTAAGGTGATTTTTAGCTGTGTTTTTTTGGCTTTTCAGGATGAAGCTAGAGCCGTGGGGCAGCTGAGGAACCAGCGGTTGGCGAATTTGATTGGATGCTGCTGTGAGGGCAATGAGAGATTGCTAGTGGCTGAGTTCATGCCCAATGAAACTCTTTCCAGACACCTTTTTCATTGTAAATTTTCGTCTAGGCTTTTTGCCCCCTTATTTATTCAGCTAAAATTAGTGTTTATGTTTCTGAAATTTCTTTATTTGGATTTCGCTTTTTCTTTTTGGTTGGTCTTTTATACTTTATATATCACGTAATAGAATATATATAATTAATAGCATCTTTGTTGGTGGTTGGAAAGCAAGCATGCAGATGCAAATGTACGCTTTTAGTAAACTTTTTTTATGTAATGACATTATAGAAACTAGTTGGCTTATTTTATTTAGAACCCAAAAGATGAAAGGAAATTTTGATTTCAAACGTTGTGTGCATAGAATTATTAATTTGGGTTTTGGGGTCGTTAGGTTACTAGCGGAAATTAGGGGGAAATACATTTTTTCAGCTCTATTAAGATCCAGTTCACGTGTCTTTCTAGTCATTCAATTTGAATACTTTGGTTGATTTTTTGTAGGGGAAACGCAGCCCATGAAGTGGGCAATGAGGCTTCGAGTGGCATTATATTTAGCACAAGCTTTGGAGTACTGCAGTAGCAAGGGACGGGCCCTGTACCATGACCTTAATGCTTATAGAGTTCTATTTGATTTTGTACATAAATTTATCCACTATACTTGTACTTCTACATTTTTCTCCTTTTGATGTTTAACTCTTAATAATTAGCTATACTCAACAGGATGGTAATCCCAGACTCTCCTGTTTTGGCCTTATGAAGAATAGCAGAGATGGAAAGAGCTATAGTACCAATCTGGCTTTCACCCCTCCAGAATATATGAGGACAGGTATTGAACATCTGCCGATTAGATATGGTTTGCGTTTGTTTGGATCATTATCTGAGATATGTTGATAAAATGCTAAAAATTATTGTTTCTGTGTATTACCTAATGACCTTGGTATATTAAAAAGGGTTGGTCCAACCATCATAGGTTGACTTAGTGGTCAAATAAGGGCTTTGCAAATCATAAAGTGCTTAGAAGTTATGGGTTCAATCCATATTGGCCACATACCTGGGGGTTAATTTCTTATGAGTTACATTGACAATCCAATGTAGTAGGGTCAATCAATTGTTTCGTGAAAATAGTCGAGGTGTGCATAAGCTACACCGAACACTCAAGGATATATATATAAAGGATTAGAAAATGACATGCAAACCTGGCTTTTGATAAAGGGCTTCATGAATATATATATATATACACACACACAACCAGCATTATGCTAATAGTAAAGTTTCCATTTGACAGGGAGAATATCGGCAGAAAGTGTTGTCTACAGCTTTGGTACTCTATTGCTTGATCTTCTCAGTGGCAAGCATATTCCCCCAAGCCATGTAACTTTTTTTTTCTCCTTTAGAAGTTTCTCTACTTGTGGAAGTTTGATTTGACTTTATCCTGATATTCTATCGAAGAATTTACTCCAGAAATTTATTTTAAACAATAGACTTGTGTTTCTAGAAATCTAGCTTCAATAACTTAGTGACTAATTACCAGGATTTTAAAGAACATTGCACTGGGCTTTCTTTAGATATTATTATAGCTTTTGCATTCTAAAATTTGGAAACTTAATGTTGAATTTTAACCAAGTTGACTTCTCTCAGGCACTGGATCTGATACGTGGCAAAAATTTTGCGATGCTGATGGACTCGTGTTTAGAAGGTCATTTCTCTAATGATGATGGAACTGAACTAGTGAGGTTGGCTTCAAGATGTTTGCAATATGAACTTCGTGAGAGGCCAAATGTCAAGTCTCTTGTAATTGCTCTCACTACTCTCCAGAAAGAAACGGAGGTACAACCATACGTCTAATTAAATGTCCTGGTATTAACTATAAAGAGAATAAAAGAGAATATTCCAAATTTACACGGTTCTACCCACTGGTTTATGTCAGGTTCCTTCTTACGTTCTAATGGGCATTTCGCACGGGAATGCTTCGTCCAAGCAAATGTCACTATCACCTTTTGGGGAGGCTTGCTCAAGAACGGATCTAACTGCAATACATGAAATTTTGGAAAAGGCTGGATACAAGGATGATGAGGGAGTTGCAAATGAGGTTGGCAAATTGATCTATGAATTTACTTTTCTAGGATCCCAGATTATGGTGGCAACTCTCCGTTTCATTGGGAGTTCTTTGTTCATTCTAAGGGACGTGAAATTAAGCTGAACCTCTTTTTTTTTTGTTCTTCTTGTCCATGCCAGTAAAATGCACTATTTGTTCATGTTTCTAACTTCAGTAATTTTAGATCCTAATGATGATGATGATGCATTGTGATGTTATGTTCTTAACTAGGTGCATTATATGTTTATAAACTAGGTACATTAGTCGTTACATGTTAATCCCATTTAATTTTTAGTGGCATAATTCCCCCTTTAATTATATAACTGAAAATACCTTTTAAAAGCCTGCCTGTTTCATTGCTCATCGATGGAGAATTTGCTTTGTCTCGCAGCTTTCTTTCCAAATGTGGACAAGCCAAATACAGGAGACACTCAATTCAAAAAAGCATGGAGACTCAGCATTTCGAGCTAAAGACTTCGTAACTGCCATCGACTGCTACACGCAAGTACGTGATTAACTCTTAAAGAGGAGATACTTTGATCCCATTTTTTCCCTCCAAATCCTCATATAACTTGTACCACAGTCGAAAATTAATCACGAGATCACGTGCTCGTAAGTAAACTGCGTATCAGTAGAAAAATCCATTGCTCATTATTCTAAAACAAATAGAAACTGAATGTCTTCAAGGTGTATTGATCTTTAACTGACCCTTTCTGCAATGGATTAACTGATTCCAATAACAAGAAAAAGACAAACCAATGTGTTTTGATGCTCAATTTTCTGGCAATGATGTTTATATTGGAAATAATCTCTCATGTTTTTTTGGTGTGCAGTTCATAGATGGAGGAACCATGGTATCGCCAACGGTATTTGCGAGACGTAGCTTGTGTTACTTGATGAGCGACATGCCTCAGGAAGCTCTAGGCGATGCAATGCAAGCCCAAGTGGTGTCACCAGACTGGCCAACTGCTTTGTATCTTCAAGCAGCTGCCCTTTTCATCCTTGGAATGGAAAATGATGCACAAGAAACTCTGAGAGATGGAACAACCCTGGAATCCAAAAAAGAAAGAACTTGAGAGAAAATGTATAGGTATTTCTCTTTAATTTAACATTATTCTTATATTTATTCCTATGTCTCTCATCCCTTTTCTGTTAAGTTTCTGCAACACTGAAAGGGTTTGATTACTAAACTTTTGAGTTGGTGTTGGTGTTGTTGTTGATGTTGGTGCAAATTTATATTTTCTTTGCCCAACAAAGCTATCTGTGATTCTGTTTTCTCTCGTTATATTCTTTGTTACATGAGTTTGGTGATAAAGTTTGAGTTGACTTCAAGGAAAAACTGATTTTCCTACCATTTTAGGGTGGATTTAGAATGACTCAATTACTTAAAAAAAGAGGTTAGCTGTTTAAAAGTTCCTGAAAAAAATATATCGAACAGTCATTTTTAATACAACAACAAAGGATTGGGGGATTTGAACCTGCTACCTCATGATCGAAGGTACCTATCAATTATCGCTAGGCTAAGCCCGCTTTGGCATATCAAAAGGGATTTAGTGTTGAATAAGATATGTAATCAAGAATAAGAGCTTTATAATGGCCTATTAATACATATCTAAGCAGAAGTTCATATGATACACATCATTGCTGGACAGGCTTGCTCCGGCCATTATTCATTCATGCAGAAATAAAAGAAAACTAAAAGTATTCTAAAAAAACAAAAGTATTGCTTCATTTTCGAAGTTATTGCTTGACATTTAATGCCACTCTGTTTCCTAATGTATGTACCTTCTATTGATTCAAGTCTAAACTTAAAATAGTTAATTAAATTTTAATTGGTTAGAATAGTTATCGAACTCGTGATCTTGATGTTAACTAGATTTCCACCAACTACTAGGTTATCAACCCTTTGGGTACTGCTTAAGTGCAACTATATTACATATATACAGATTTGATAGAATGTTTGGCAGCCATAACTCTTTAAGAAAATGAAGGGTTTTGTAAGAGAATAATGATTGTGTAGTTTAAAAAAAAAAAAAAAAAAAAAAAAAAAAAAATATATATATATATATATATATATATTATTTTTATTTTTTTAAAAAATTATTTTATTTTTTAGTTACTGCCTCGAGTTATCTCGCTAATTGACAAGACATGTTACCTTTTGAAAGTTTAATGTCTAAATCTTCATCCCATCTTTTCTTAAACTAAGGATCATGTTGCACATTTGATACATAAATTCACATCAATCAATCCACTTTCTTATGACCAAGAAACATCCATACAGTTGAATCCTGAATCCATGTAAGCTGCCTAATCATCTTCAAAACCAACTAATAAGACAAGATTGAACAGAATCAGAAAATACAGTTTATGTAGCTTTCATTTTAATGAATAGTGGGTGGGGTACCATGAATGGTCTTTTCGTTGAACAAATCAAGTTGATGGTCATAATTCCTTTATATATATATATATATAGATGAACTTTGTCATGTGTTTTAAAAATAATACCCTTTTAAAAAATTGAATATGACCCTTGACATTACATTTTGGCACATCATTTTAGGTCACTACCACATCAACTTTTCATATAATCTGCGGTAGTTTTGAGTTACTCTTAAAATATATATGAGTCACACATTTATTTTTTATAAACAAAATGATATTAAAAAATAATAATAAAAAAAAAAAGTGTGACTCATATATTTTAAGTAGAGAGTGTCTCCTCATTCACGAGAAAGCAAGTTTTCTCATAGTTTCAAGCTATTGTTATGTGGTCCAATATTCTAACAAATTTCTATAAGAATAGTTGCAATATTATAACTTTCGAAAGGACTATATATATATATATAGGAAACGAATAACCATTCTCATTGATAAGATAAAATGTTGCAAGATTTTGCACCTAGTTCTAAGCCACTTTACAATAAGATAGCATGCTAAATACAAAACTACAATTCTCATGAAGTTGAACGTCCAACTTTGATTTCTAAGAGGAAAATTTGCGTATCCAAAAATTATCTCATCATCGACTACACATCCAAGATGAACAACTCGCATATGGAAGAACCAACCTATCTGGCAAAAAGGGAAAAAGGGAGGAAGACGCATCCCAATTCAGTACCAAGTGGTGGTAAGTGTGAAGAAAACCCGTTGCTCATTAAGACTTTGTTATGCAAGAGACGGATATAGATGTGAAGTCGATACACTAAAGACCACGAACTTCCAAGAGAGAGAAATGTTGTCGCTACGCCGTGATCGGCGAAACGTCTGAGAGGGAAGAGTCCCTTGATGAGTAGAGAAAGACGGATAGAGTAAGGTGTATCACTGAAGTTGTGGAAAGAGCACTACTTGGTTCTTCTAGCAACCGAGATAAAGTATTTGAAGAAAGAAAACTCTCTAAAATTCAATGTATTTTTTTTTAAACAAGGATAACCACGCCCGTCCCTAGGCTAGTCATCAGAAAAATCAAAGGAGTAATGTCACAGGTGAGTTTCGAACTCAGTACCTTGAGAGGAGTATACTCTCAAAATCCAAATTTTCAACCACTGCACCACCCCTCGAGGACCTTGAAATTCAATGTATTAATACAACAAATTTACACGGTTTCCCGCACACCACAATGCGATGGTCAAAAGATAGAGCCCTCCTCCGATGCTGGAGGAGGGAGCAAGATGTTCAACTAGGGTTTCTTGAGAGAAATTAGGAGAGAGAGTTTTAGAGAGAGGACAATCATGCCCGATTGTTCTTACAATCACGGACAATATTTTTTTTTACCAATGGCCAAATTTAGGAGTACTTTTTTATAATTTAGCCCTTTTTAAAAATATTTTTTTCTCAATTAACTCTTCCCTGTTTTAAAAACGAAACGTGATATTTATCTCACAGCAGGAAAAAAACAAAGATTCACAAATACCAACTAGATTCTTCAACCTCTGTTTAACATAAAAATCCACTAGTAACTGAGAATAGAAAACCAATTCAACATACATTTAGTTCAGGATGATTGATCTTTCTTTTATCTCGGAAACAAGTAAAGCACATAATGCCCCTCATATAATGGAGTCAAGAAAGCTGACAATATTTAAGGACTGCTAATCTGAAGAGACGAGAACTCTGAGAACCAGGAAATAAGGTTGGCCAAAAAGAATAAGCAACTTCGATTTCTCTGCAATCATGAAGCCTGAACTTCAGCTGATGTTGGGCTTCTTCCTCCCGAATTCGTCATTGTGATCGATTCGTTCTCTGATGCTCTTGGCAAGCTTGTGATATACTTCCAACAGCGCTTGTGAACTCCGCTGATTTTCTTTGGAGCTTCTGCAATGGGTGTGCCTGGAATAATTTTTGTAACATTATTCAACCTCTGCCATTGATGGAAGTAGTTTGAAGACAGCAAAAATGTCATACAGAGAAGTAGTTTGAAGACAGCAAAAATGTCATACAGAAATATGTCTTTTTTTGGAATAAGAAGAAATAATTTCATGAGGTGATAGATCTCCAATTGGAGATGAAGAGGGATAAACTCAGAAATCCCGATGGAAATGTTGCACCACATAGAAATATTCGTAAGAATAGTATCCAACAATTAAATACAGAAAACATCCTGAAGTTTTTTCACTTTCTCCGGCATACAGAAATATCAGTCTATAGAAACTCAAATTTTAACATTCATTAGTAAGCAATTCATAATGGTTGCCTATATAACGATCGCCAAGTCTGCAGTCACCTCGTTAGAGACTTTGAAAGGGGCCCAATTGAAAGGGCAAACTTGCTAAACCTGACTCCAGCTTGAGCTTTCAAGACCTTGCCTCAAACAGTGTTTTACAAGGCGTACCCAAACACGTGCCTAGGTGCAAGGCACGCCTAATAAGGCGCACGCCTTTTGGCACTTTTCATGTAACCCCGGGGCATGGAAAGGCGCTCCTCATGGGTTTTTGTGTTTTATATACTCATTTTACCATTTTATCTCCCCGTACTAAGTCATTCGAACGCGATAACTTATTTAAGACATTTGATACCTTAAATGACTTAATTCTTAAACTCACAAAGACGACATTTGCTTTCTTTTTTCTTTCCTCCGCAACTCATATCCTCTCGCTTCTCTAGCTACACATTCTCATTCCATCCACACCATCTTCCGTGAGTTCTTCTTCACAACACTATGTTTAAAAGTTAATAGTTGAATTTTATGTATGTTTTTTCTTGATTAAAACTTCATTTCTTTCCATGAAATGAAAGGTTAATAGTTGAATCTTTTTTTTTTTTGGATAGAAAACAATACTTTCATTGATGTATAAAAGTACAATAGAGGACCTATCAAAAGAACTATTACAAAAAGCCACTCCAATGTGAAATGAGGGTGGCAAGACTATACTTACATTGATTAATCGTTGAATCTTATGTATGCTTTTTATATTATTCTTAGTTAAACTTCAGTTCATGTTAATAGTTGAATGTTAGGTATGTTTTATATATTATTCTCGGTTGGAACTTCATTTCTAAATTGGAATGTTATGTATGTTTTATATATTATTCTCGGTTAGAACTTTATTTCTAAATTGGGCTCATGCTACTCATCCTTTCAAGGATTATAGTCTCTCCACACTATTGTCTCATTGGCAAAGTTTCTTGTAATGAACATATTACTATTGGATTCCTTTTATGTAACTTTTCATACATCAATGAAAGTTTTGTTTGCTAAATATATTAAAAAAAAAAAAAACTTCATTTTTATCCATAAAAGTGCTTTTATAGTGTACACACATATATTTTGTATTTTTTTATATAGTGCGCCGTAAGTAAAAAAGCCCGCGCCTTGCGCCTCAGGTTCCAGAGGGCTATTGTGCCTTAGTATCCTTTGAGATTTTTAAAACACTAAACTCAAAACTTGAATGCTAGCAGACTATTTAGAAAATAAGTACTAAATTGTCATGGAATATAATCCACTATACCAGGAGTGAAGATCTTTTTTTAGTAGAATAGGAGTTGAGGCGATCATACTACAAACCTCTAAGTAGTTGACACTTCCAATATGCCAATTGAGCTTTGGTGGCATGAAGTAAACCAGTTAACAATAATATTCTAGCATTCATCTTTCTAAATAAATATTCCATAAAAAATCCAGCAACATGATGAAAACTAAAATGAAATTCCAACAACGATTAAAAAACTAGAAGTAGTGAATATAGAATCACTAACCATCTTTATGAGCGATGCCCCATGCCTTGCCATGATTGCCACTCTGTAGATAAAGTTAAAAAGTCTCAAATTCTAATGTCCCGAAAGACGACAGATTGTTAAACTTCCCATTTGATTATCAAAATTAATAGGGAAAATGTCAGATTCAAACCCTCCAAAGTCTCAAATTCTATCAATCTTAGTAAAAGAATAAAGAAATTACGGAATCCCATTGAGTTTTTAGCCGAAACAAAACCCGTAAACCCTCTAAATCCACTGGCAAAAAATTCATATTGTTAATTTCCAAATCTTCAGCAGATTATAGAGGGGGAAATTAAAAAATCAGAAACGAAGCAGCATCAAAATGTAAGAAACGAAAGCAGATGAAGAGAGAGACCTTGTAGAGATTGATTTTGGTGATCTGGTAGGAAATTTCATCCCAATGAGCCTTGGCGACATGGTATCCTACACCCCAATTGGGCAAAAACTGAACCACTTCGAAGAGATTCTTCCTCTTCCTCTTCTTGGGCTTGTTTTTAGTCGGAGCAGAGGAGGCATTGGAGGCTGACGGCGAAGAAGAAGTGCTGAAGTTTTTGAAAAAGGTAGAAGAAAACCTGGACAAATCTAGGGTTCGACTGATCGCAGTTCTGTTGGCGACTGACATTGGCGCCTCTCTCTCTGGTTTCGCTATTTCGCTGCCTCCACAGGCCAGGGTTTAGGAAAACAAGTGAAAATGGGGAACTTTTGTGTAATTGCTCTTCTACCCTTTTTGTTTATATATTTACATATTTGATTCCCTTACAAGCAACTTTATATATATGACCCAAGTTTGGGCAAAGTATAAAAGTGGGGTGATTAAAAAAATAAATTGTAAAAAAGGGGAGTTTTGAAAACATTTTGAAAAAAAGGGTATTTTTCTTGTCTTATTCGGTCATTAATGAGCAGAAGTGGGGTCCACTCAATTTTAAATATAAAAAATGACACATGGGTGGGGTCCACTCATTATAAATATTAAGAAAAAAAGAAAAAACTCATCTCCCTCCCCCACCCTCCCGATTCTTCCTTTCTTCTTCTTCTTCTTCTTCTTCATTTGTTCTTTGTCGTCCATTTTTCCTTTTTGTCTTTCTAATTCTTCCTACAAATATCATACAAAATCCTTTAAAATTAGAAAGCAATTTTATCTAATGATATAAATGAGTTTGATATTTCGAATTTTCGCCATGTTCACGTGTCTCTGTTTTATGGCCGGAAATTAGAACAAAATCGTTCGGACTTCGGTTGGATCTCAATCTCCGGACTAAAAAGAAATAAAAGAGATGAGTAGGAAGAAAGAGGTTAGGTTGAAGGAAGAGGGATTTTTTTTAATACATATTTTTGTGGAGGAGGAGGTTATCGACCGCGCAAATCTTTTTGAAATTTTGGAAGACAACCCATATGAGACAGAAATTCATATCCTGGACGGTTCTGAAAGTTCAAGAAAACCCAAAAGATATGGTCAAAATTCCCACAATTTAAGGGGGAGAGAATAAGAAGAAAGAAAGCTTTAGAGCGAGAGGTGTAGAAGACGGCAGTCAATAATCTAATGACATTTATTAATCAGTTCGTCCGAATCGAACCATTGCTATGAATTTTATCTTGCCGGTAAAAACGCCGGCGAGTTTTTGGGACTAATTTTATCCCTCTTTTTCATAAGAAGAAACGAAGAAGAAGAAGAGACGGCAGGAAGAGGAAGTTGAGTTTTTTCTCTTTTTTTTTTTCTTAATATTTATAATGAGTGAACCCCACCCATGTGTCATTTTTATTATTTAAAATTGAGTGGACCCCACTTTTGCTCATTAATGGCCGAATAAGACAAGAAAAATACCCTCTTTTTCAAAACGTTTTCAAAACTCCCCATTTTTTACAATAAATTTTTTTAATCACCCCACTCTTACAATTTGCCCTACAATAGTCTTGTCAACTAACTACTAAAATGTTGAATTATAAATGTAGTCACTTTTTTTTTAAAGAAAATTATAAATGTAGTTTCTAAATTTTAAATTTATATTTAGTTGGTTTTCAAGTTATTTTTAACTAGATTTTAGCCATTAAAATTCATATTTCAAAAGTTTCTAAACGTTTAGATGGTTTAGTATATCAATAATCTTTCAATTTTATATTTAATTAATCTCTAACATTCAAATCTTTTTAAATGGATTGATGTATAAGATAAATTACAAAAAATTAATTGATTATCTAGATTTTTTTTTTTTGATTTGATTAATATTTTATTAGATATAAACTTTCAAATTTATTCAACTTAAGTTTAAAAGTTTTTAGTGTTTACCGAGTAGATTGGTGATGCGATTGATTATCTGGTTTGATATTAATCTATTTTCATTTCATAATCACGGGTTCAATCCCTAAAATTGGTATTTGTTAAATAAAATTTTATTTAATGTTAATGAATTAAATAGGTACCGATAATTATAAGTAGTTTGATAGATACTCTTAACCTAACAAAAATTAAATATTTGAGCACCAAATAGCCACAAAAAAAAAGTGTCTAATTTAATAATTTGGCTTTTTTTCTTTTTTTTTTTAGAAAGTAATTTGGCAATTTAACCTAACAAAAATGAAGTTTTCTCCCTTACTTTCCTTTCTCGTTGACAATATATACCATTACCGTCTTCATTTTTGACGGATGATTATAAGGAAACAATTTGTTTAAGCCCATGAGAAATTTGTATGCAGAAACGCATCTCGAGCTTCCTTGAATTTCACTCTACTGAAAATTTCATCTGATTTTGATCTGAAAGTAGGAATTTGTCGACGAAGAACAACGAAAAGGATCAAAGAAATCGTTGATGTCTTTCTCTTCCTGATCGAGTAAAGAGCGATGGAGTTTTCTTCACTGTTTAATTTCAACATCCGGAGTTCATATGAAGCTTTGTTTTGGATTTGTGCGGTTCTACTGGTGCAGAGTTGTAAATGCTCATCGTCGTCGGATTCAAACTATTTGATCGGACTTGGAAGCTACGACATCACCGGACCGGCGGCGGATGTCAACTTGATGGGATATGCTAACGCGGAGCAAACTGCATCGGGAGTTCACTTCAGATTGCGAGCTCGTACATTCATTGTCGCAGAGCCACAAGGAGAGAGGGTTGTATTCGTTAATCTCGATGCTTGCATGGCCTCGCAGCTGGTTACAATCAAGGTGCTTCAGAGATTGACGGCTAGGTATTTGAAACATTGCCTTTTAACCTATCTATAGCTCAGTTATAGTAAGTTTATAAACTAGCTACAAAGCGTATGCAAAGAGATGTCCATTTTCCCCCGAACAGGGCTGGGGACGGGAAGAAAAAATTTTCCGTGGGAAAAATGGGGCTGGGGACGGGGAATGCATTCCCCATCCCCATTTCCCCGATCCCCGCCCAGTTTACAATTTTTTTTATTAAATTTTTTTTATCTCATTTAATTATTTTACTTTTTAGATAAAATAAATATTTTTTTAGTGAAATTATGTATTCAAATGGACATTTTTTTTCTAAGAATATAATTGAAACTTATAAATATTTTATAAGAAAATTTGATTATTTAAAATTATAATTCAAAAATTATAAAAAAAAGAAAAGAAAATTGAACGGAAAAAATTTCCCGCAGGGAACCCGATTCCCGCGAATTTCCCGGCAGGAAATTCCCGCGCCGTTCCCCGGAAAAAAAATGGTGAATTTCGCAGGGACGGGGAATGGTTTTGGTGGCGGGGAAGCCATTCTCCGGCCCCGCCTTGCCCCGTGAATATCTCTTTATTGCATTATATTGAACTAAAAATGTTAAGATATATGCTATTCTTCTGATAGAATTTGTGTAATAAGGAAGGAGACTTTGTCCTTAATGGGTGAGTCGAAAACTTGGGTTTTGAAGTTGTGCTCAAGTTTGAGGTTCACCTCTGACATTAATTTGTAGGCACCTCCCATGTCTCCATTCCTTCGATGTTTCTCGGTACCTGGCCTAAGGTCGGGCGTGGTTAACCCCGTTCAAGTGGAGCGAGACTTCAATTTCTCAATTTACAAAAAAATAAAAATAAAGGAAGGAGAGTCTGTTTTGACTGTGCAGCCTTTTTTTTGTTTGAATTTGATGACCGGGAATCGGAGCTTTGCTCCAATATACCTGGGGCACCCGCACCTATCCCAAGACCCGGACCCGAAAGACAACAATGATTTTACAATTAAGCTCAATTCATGGGTCTCTGAGACCTCCAAAAGAGCACACCTTAGAGGCCTTAGGCCTCAACCAACGAGGCCGCTCCTTCGGGACTGCAGCCATATTCTAATGTCGCTCATTTTCAGGTATGGAGACCTTTACACTGCAAAAAATGTAGCCATTAGTGGAATTCATACACATGCCGGACCAGGTGGTTATCTTCAGTACATTATATACATAGTGACATCTTTTGGATTCGTGCGACAGTCATTTGATGCTCTTGTAAATGGTATTGAGAACAGCATCATACAAGCTCATGAGAATCTGCGTCCAGGATCAATTTTCATAAACAATGGTAAGCGATAGGACTTTTGCGGATGCCACTTTATTCAGTGGAAGTGTTGCAATTTTCTCTCTTTCTCTTCATTGGTGATTTAATCTTATGGTAAAGAAATACATATGTTCCCTGATGACAT